>JARJDR010013469.1:0-12615 GCA_030264135.1 Myllaena sp. GC000078 | reverse complement strand
TTAAACATTGAAATGGTAAACGGATGTCTGGAGAATGCTTTTATAGATCTATCATTCTGAATTATTGAATCGCCGTAAATAGTCATACAAGTATGCGGCGCGGATGTCGCTTGCGTAAGGCGCCAGCGCATTGTGAATTAGCCATGCCTCAAGTCCAGTGACATAATTCACAGCCGCGCCACACAACATCTTTGCGCGGTTTGATAATATTAAAGTCGATCGATCGATCGATCGATCTTCTTAATCAAAATGCAGATTGCGATCTGTGTCCATATTGATTTGTGCAACAAAACGATGCGCCGCGACGTATGATGATGACGAATTGTTGCAATGACCTTTATTACTCTCTGCGCAGCATCGAGGTCGCAAAATAAATTAGATTAACTCATCGTCGTCTTCGTCGTGATCATCGCCCATCACCTTTTTCGATAACAATTTGCGTGCGGCCATGAATTACGCTGCTGGCAACCTCATTCTCCCCGAAATCCAAAGTTCGCGGCTCAAATTAATTACACACTCCCAAAAACATAACACCCATCAACTGATTATCGACATTATTGGAACGCTCGTTGATTTAGTCGTTCACGCATTCATTTGCAAATAAAGTGCTTTTGGAATTCAATTAATCCGCGATGCCGACAATCGATGGGTAACCGTAGGCTGCAATCAATGGCACGATTTAATAATCGCACGCAGTATTGAAATGATGATGTGCAAACGTGCGGACTCGTTGATGATGATAGATTTCTATTTGATATTGAGCGTCGTCGTCGTCGCCGATGATGCAGCGCCTGCGTGTAATGAACGATGGCGATCGATCGATCATCAATCAATGCATAAACGTTCAATCGAATTGTACGCGCAAATATTATTTATTAATCACGGACGTGTGATGCGATAAATATGACATTTATTATGCTCAATGAGCACAAGAACGATTTAATTGTTTTAATCGCGGTGAACAGATCACCGCGGTCTCCTCGGGAATTTCAGCAGGTGTGTTTTTAATAAATGACTCGTTGTATGAATTAATAATGCCATATTATGTATGTGTCTGCGCTTCCTCATTATCATTCCTGCATTTCTCGCAGTAGGAAATTTTTATGCGGTGAAAATAGAAACATAAAAATAACGCACATTAAAAACGCATAACCAACACGGACACAATTTATTTCTACACGTAGATAGATAAAATGGAAATCTACATAAATATCCTGCATATTAGTCGATAAACAATTTCAACAGCGCATATTATCCAGCCGTAAATTTGTTCGTGCGTTTTATGTTTCGGATATTTCGTAATTGTTGTCATTAATATAAGCGGAGGAACAAGCCGAATCAACGTTGATGACATCTGAAAAATCGTTGAATCGTTCATTGCGGTTCGTTAATTATACGAATGTTAAATATTGGTTGTGTATGGGGATCTGTATGAAAACATGCGCAATTTTACATAATGTGCGCCACCATAATGTATAATAAGAAATTCTAGCAGTTAACTGAACTCCTAGTGCAAACGTTGCATGTGGATGCTGTTCGGAGGATAATTGATGAGACGTCAATCTAAGACGGCGGGTTGCTATTAACGTATCAGCAGCCGACTACACCGTCGCTCATTGTGAGGCAGCGCTGTAGCATCGGGAAGATTAATTATTAATTTCTTTAATTAAAGTCATTCGCGCCGACGCGTGCGTGCATATTATATGGCGGCGATTTGCGCGGAAAGTATACACTGCGAAATTTGCATAACGATTTTACATAATCGCCAGAAGTTGGAATGCATTTCACGAAATTTCAAATCGTTAGTGTATGTGTGACAGCGTTCAATTAGAAGATAGATAGTAATATTTAATGAATTTGAAAAGGATTATCGCATGGATGCGTGCATCTCGACTAGGTAGTGTTTGCGGACCTCGCATTTTGAATGAATGAATAATTCTATTGACTACATTTTGCTTCTAATTATGGTAACTCGATAATTATTTACCTATGAAATTATGTGTTTGTGTGACGCATGACTATATAAGCATTATATATTATTTGTTAATAGGTTTTTCATTATTACACATCCTTTTACGTCAAAATAATTAAACATGGAAGGCATTAACATCTTTGTAGAAATATCCATCCGTAATTTATGATTGTCGATTGACCCTATTGATGTTTTATGCTCATTATGTGCAATTGTTTTAAGCAGCCGATCTATGTTTGACCGGTGAAATGTAAGGTTCATATAACATTTAGCACTTTATTGTGTTGTAAATTTCTTATTCGACGATAATTGTTTGTGACAACCCGCAGAAGCATTACACAAACATAAGTTAATTACAACAAAGTGAAAATTAAATTTTAAATGGTGTTTATGACGGAAATGAGTACTATCCAAAATATTTTACCACAAATATGCACCATTTAGAAATAGATTTATTGCTCAATTACGTGTAACTGATATTTGACGTAAACGCTTTGTTCTTCAATTCGTTGGTTCCTTTGTCGATGTAGCTTAATTTGCATATATGCATACTTAGCGTTTCCGACAATGAAGATAGTAGCATTTAAACATCATTTATGTTTTTTTCAACGCCACAGCATATTAACAAGTAATAACCAAACCAACAATTAGTGCATAACACTAATAAAACATTATCATTTGTGTTAGCTAATGAGGGTGCGTAATGAATTGTTAAAAACACGACAAATCCTTTCCGCAGTCGCTCACCTTTCTTCCCTTCTATATGAATGAACGGGTTAATTATCATTTGGTTAATTAGCCAAATTTACATACGCGTTCACATTCTTTTTTGTGATCAACAATAAACGACAAAATTCGTCGTTATGACAATCAATCATATCGGTTTGCTGTGGGGAGACGCCGCGCATTCGCCATATCCACTCACTTTCACTCTCAGGCGATTCGTCTATCGTTCGTGGTCATTATAGCTGGTATCCACGAAAGAGAAAAAAGCTGAAGACGACGAAGAGATGATGAAGAAGACGTTAAGAAGCAAAGCAGATTGTACTTGTGTTTTATTGTCCACTAACCTGGTTTTAGCGTACTTACTTCTTCGCTATTTGTTGAGCTACCCGTTTGATGCCGTCTACCGGAATCGACGATATGTTGCGAATGAATAGACTATATTGCGCCTCTTTTCAGTTGGGCTTCTTTCAATTCGCGCGTTGAAATCACCAAGAAATTACATGAAAATCGTATTCAAAGTTATCAAGCATTGCGTATTTTTGTTACAATAGCTTTGATTCGAAGTGTTTCGCAAGCAATAACATTTATAACATTTATGTAAACTGTAATCTTTCTAATTTTCGTAAATACTTTGATATTATAACTTTCTACCCATGTAATTATAACTTCATTTATATCTAATTATTATACTCTACACATCAATCTCAGAGCGCAAACGATATGCAAAAATTGGCTAAAATTACACTGCATACTTATCTTACACCTTCTTAATAATGTTATTTGGAAAGACCACACATTTTGCTATTGTTGCATATCTAGTTTCTTGAAAGATAAATAAACATAATAGTGATAGTGGGCGGAAAATAAACGGCCGATATTTCCCATTATATTTCGAAAGCTGCGAAATTGGAAAGAAACACAATAATTACTACCCATTTGACTGGGATTATATAACATGTAGACTAGTACCGATTTACTAATCAGTTTTTGCAGTTACACTCTTAATTTAAATAATAAGCTGAGCATCTCGTTATCGTTGCCATTAACGGTAGTGTTGCAGCTGCAACATAAAGCTGATTCGTTACCGATTTGTTGCGGAGCAAAAGCGCTTGTTTATTCTTCTCCTCGCGGCGTCGGCGGCGTTTGCAAAGCATTGGCCACACGGTGTGGCCCATGGCCCGACTCGCGTCGTCAAAGTGGCGGTGCGGCGGTGCGGCGGCCGCGGCGGCGGTGATGGCTTCTCCTTCACGGCACGCTGGTGGTGCACACGCGGATTCCCACTCGCGAGGCGCATCCGCGACCGATGGTATAAAACGCAATGATAGACAATTGCAACCATTATTATTCTTTCGCATTTCGGGTTGTGCTCGATATTTCTCGGATTACCGCTTCACAGCCAATCTCTGCGAGTGTACCGATTTTGCAGTCAAATTTGAAACGAACACGTTTAATTATTATTGTATGCATTGTATGCATTATTGCTAGTTCGCGAATTAGTGCAGTTTGGTGTTTGTTCAATCACTAGATTTACCACCGACATCATGATTCTTAAGGTATTTATTAAATTTAATGGTGTACATTTTAATATTAAATTATTTTTGAAAATATTTGCAAGAGTTCATTTTAAACATTATTTATTGCTGCTGGCGGCTTTCTGCTGATAATTGTTAGCAAAAAGGTGTGTGAAGAGCAATTTACAATTGCAATTCAGCCAAGATTTGCACAAACATGAATCGTTGTTGCAACTTTAGAGTTTAAATAGAGATTCAGATGAATGTGAGCACAATTAAATAACAGTTAGCCTTAGAAGACGAAGCGAACGTTATTAACAAAGACTATTATATTTATTATGCAAGCGATGCAATACTTGCGAACACTTTAACCATTAGCTATAAAAAACTGAGTTAAAAACGATTTTCTACAGATTTGTTGAAATCAATAATGAAGTCTTTGCATTTCACATGATTCCACATACCGACGTGGTAAAATCAATCATCGCTAATGTTCTAACAACATAATTAATGTTTTGTTTTATTGAAATATTGACTAATCTAACATACGTATAGCAATAATATTTATTAATCAATGTTCGATAATGGCGTATCTGATTGGCATGCGGGATTGGTGAAATGTTAATTTCTGCATTCTTAATCAACAACTTTATCCACACTATGATATAGCAATTTTTTTCTCATAAATCAAACTTATACTAAGAAATGTTTTTATATTAGGTAGATATAAATTCGAAAGAAATGATTTCAACTCAATCCATGTAAAGTTTTTCCGAATTTTGATAATTTTATCGATAGAAAAGTAGAAGTTCGATGTAGTAATAGCGAAAGGACGTGTACGACACCGGATGAGCGCGGATATATCGCATTCCACAAACGGCGTGTGCGCTTTTGAGTTAAACGCCTACGATGGACGATTGCGTAATAACGCGTCGCATTAATGGCTTCATACTAATTTGTAATGATATACGTATGGTAAGAATTCACCACTGGTTAGTCTGAGGTGTTTTTTCTTCTTCTTCTTCTCGTTGCATGTAGTTGTCGCCGATTATTATGGTAATGCATCCAATGTTGTCTCATCGCTCGTTGGATTCTCTGCGCTGCTTAGCAAGCGGTAAGAAGTGTCGTTTGGAAGGCCCATTTCGAACGAAGAAAGTAGATATGTTATACGATTGTCTATTATTTCGTTTATGATTATGATTATTACTCAATATTGTTCCATGCATACGATGGGATGCGGAGGATGGAATTCATATTTGACGTTAAATGATGACGACTTAATTAGCGAACACTTAGCCAGCAGCAGGCGCGGAAAGAAAGAATGGAATGGAGCGAGAGAATTGTTTGATGAGCATGCATGATCGGTTAATGCTCATAACACGACGGTATGCTTATTGTGATGACGTGCAAAATATATCATCGCTTGCCTTTAAAAGGAATGTCTATGAATGCTTATTAAAATGGTTTCAAATGGGAATTAATATTTTTATATATTTCTTTTATTCTCTAATTATAATAACAAGAATAATTTATACATTGCCATAGTATGCTAAACATGATAGTTAATAACAAATGATCAATAATTTTAATATTGTACAATTACTCATGTGAATTTGAGAAAGAGAGTGAACGTTGAGTAAAGATCAAGCAATTCCAAGCGTTAGGAAATTCTTGTGTGCCTTCAAGATGCATGGCAAGATGCATTGTGTGAATGTGAAATGCTCTCGCTTATTTTTCACTCAACTTATAAATAAGCACCGCTCGATTTGTCGGTATATTTAAATAAAAGACAACTCGCACGTTGCATTCACATCGTGTAAGTGTGAAATAATACGACTAAAGTATACTTCGTTACCCACTAATTTTGTAAAATTTAACAAACGATTGCGTTTCTTCACACGTTTATCATTTTGCATTTATTAACCACGTATATTTTCTGTATGCACACATTTACCAATTTCATAGTTCAGAAATTACGAAAAAATGTATTATTGATCAATTAACTAAGTAATTATTTTAGGATTGAGCACAAATTGAAATCTCGTTGAAGACGTGCAATTGCCAACAATTAGCGATTAAATTGCCATTTGTTGCAAGCGTGCGCAATTGCAATTAGTGATGTTATTTTAATATTTACCACTGCACAATACACCTCTGCATCGCATACTCAGTACGCTAAATGAAACCACAGGAGTGAGGAGGGAAAATCCGTTTCCAACGCAAAATACCATAGAGCGCAAAAGAAAATTAAATGCGCCTAGAAATAGAAATACCTAAGTGGATAAAAAATGAAAGGAATGTGGGGGAGGTGGAGATGTAGAAGAGGCGGAAAACATTTGACCGATTAATTAGCCGCGACGAATCGTCTTCAAGTACTGGGCGTACGCGGTGATTTCATACAACGAATCGTTAATATACCTACGATGGCGCCTTTAAAGCTATTAACGTTTTCTTGTTCAATTGTCTTTCGTGTTTGAATGCCGTGATGCATCATGATTGCAGCGGCAAACAGTATCAAGTAATTGCTGTGGATTTGTGCTAGTAACATAAATTTTAGCATTATCGTTGAAATTAGAAAGATTTCCCCTCTTCGATTAGAAAGAAGAAATTCTCGCGCCAATTGGTTAGCGTTAGAAGATTGCGCTTGCATGGTAAAACTAGTCGGCATCAAGCTGTGATATCGAAATTTAATATATAAAAATAATTTACACTTATATAATATGCAATATATTAGATAAATACATAACGCTCTCTCGACATCAGCATCGGCACTGTTTTGTATGAACGACGCGATAACATCTTGGCAACTCAATTATTTATGCGCGCATCCGACACCTTTTCGATACTAATTAATTGGCGGTCGGCGCCGCGTTTTGTAGAAGCTAATAAATTATGGCTGCGTTTTGTTTCGTACGCTCTCACTACCTAAACGCCAAAGATTAATTGATGTATACATATCTCGTTTTTTTTCTATGTTTATATTTTGTCGGCATGTTTCCGCTATTTTGTAACGATTTGTAATATTCGCAATTTTACACATATTAATCATAATTTCATTATTGGCTGCCGTTGTTGTGAGTGGCTTTCAGTAGGTAGTTGTTTTTTACTTAACAGTTTTTAGCGCTGCCCCATGATGCAGTACAATTTAATTGCTTATTTCAGTTCTTTCTGCCTGATTTGCATACTCTATACATAATTACGTATAGGTTAAGGTCCCTTCGGTCGTAATAAATGCGATTTAAGTGTGCGATTGCGTATGTATGAATCCAGCGATCGACAATCGGCGGAAGGATGCAGTCGCGGCGTCGATTGAAATACAAGTCGCCCATAACAATAACGCACGATCGAATTGCAACTGCTTTACGGACGCATCCCATAGCATCCATTCACCCATATCCATGCGGCCGCCGTCGGTCGTAACTTACAGCCGGAGAGATAATCCCATGCGTTTGCTTCTTGCACACGTCGTTGTTCTCCGATTACAATTTATCGGCAATTATTGCATGTAAATGTGCTGCAGGCCGGGCAATGAAATGAGAGATGCGTACGTACGTGATGATGCCAACCAGCGGGGCGGCTTGAAATATTGATCTTTCACGCAACGATCATAAAATCATGTAAAGAAATTATTAAGATCATCATCTCTGATGTGTTCTCCATTTCGCGCGTGGAAAATGCCAATCGTGTTGGTGATGTTTATACGCGCGCTACTTAAATGTTGGCAGCACGATTAATAACGTGATTAACGTAACGCATAACAAATATAAATATTGAACTTAACGCACTCTCGTTTACTCATCACCCCACAATAAAGTAACTAATAGGCATATGATAATGTTGCACTTCCTTATAATGTTCATCTTTCTATCTACGATGCGCATTTCTTCATCGTAAACGCAACGTTTTGGTTATTTATACGATAGATTTATTATTATATTACGTCGATAGACCGAATACGCCTACGCGTCTTGCGCATCGCGCGTGCACGCGCCCGCACGCCTTATTTATTAACGCATGCGCAGATAATCGCCTAATCAGTATAATCACGCCTGTAATTTATTATCGTGCGGCGGCGACTACCTGACTATGTAATCTGTGCGTCGCGTCGCGTCTTGGCGGCGTCATCGCCGCAACCGTAATCACAATATAGCTAATATTTCAACTTCTTTTTCGAGCGTGCGTTTTTCGGATTTTCGGTGTGCGGGTAAACATTTATGACAACCGCGCGCACAGCCGCATAGACGCAACTTTCACTGATATTTGATCAGCGCGACAATGTTTATTTATCTTCAATTCTCCCAAAAACTTCCCAAAATTTATATATTACGTATATCTTTGGCGGCAATAAAACTCAATTAATACTATACTATTGATGGTGTTGTAATGCGAAAGAATAGTTTGATAAATATATCAAGTTGCTCAAGCTCGCGAAGATCTTTATCATCTCTCGCGCATGCTTCGATTTCGCCTCGATTTCAACATGTAATGCAATTTCATAAAAGCGAAATAAATAATACACGCCGCGAATCGTCGCCGCCATTTATGATCTTCATGCAGAAAATGTCACGATCAATTAGGCATGGGTGCAGACGCACGAACATGCTGTACACGCTGCATACATGGACAAAGGATGCGCGCTCGGTCTATTTAATTATCGATATAAACTAAATCCCCCCATCGTATTTCTGTTATTTGCTATTTCGTACAACATTACAAATAAATGAGGTTGGTAGGTATTTCGGAGGGAAATTATTAACCATGGTGTGTTCTAAAGTTTGCGCAAGACGTTAAAATTAATGGATTACATACTGTTTCAGCGATTTGAGATTGTTTGAGTACATGCACCGACCTTGCAGGTCTGAGAGGCAAATGGCACACATGGTAATAAATTACCGAACACAATGTGAGGGACGTTCTGCCGCTCGCATTTTCAATCCGTCTTTATTATGCGCGATTAGGAATATTTCCATCTCGGCATGCATTTTGTTACGAAATTATGAAATCGTCGGTGGCGTTGGTACAGTCAGTCATAGCGCACAGCGTCGTGTCCTTAAATCTGCAATTAATGTACCTTCTGGCACTTGACATTTTTCGCCGGCGCTGCGATTAAATTGACGGCAATTTTCCATTTAATTCCCATTCACGATGTTCCGCAATTTATGACAATGAGGAAATCGTTCACATCATAGCAGCCATTGTGGCACATGGATTTAATTAATTTTGCGGGGTTTTTGTCGAAACAATGAAATGACGGATTCAAATTCAATTTTGTTACTATATGAAGATTCCATATGCTCGTGAGATATTCGAAGCACGAGTTAGGAATGTTGTCCAATTAGACTGTTAATAAGACGAGATGATGCCGTAGAAGTTGGGAGCCAGTATTTCCCGTCTATCGGCTTCTGTGTGTCGCGTTTGACGGTTTTGTTCGCGAAGAATTCAACAACAAAACGAGACTTTTCTGCTGCTCCTTATTACGGTGAAATTTATGTAATTTCCCTGTTTTGTGTTTTATAGTACGGTAGTATGAATAATCTCTATTTATAAAACACTATCACTTATAAATCTTCCTATCGATTAAAAATTTATGCAAATGTTATAAACTATGTAGCTTTCATATGGCATGGTATTTTACAACTGACATCTAAGTAACTATAAATATATTGTGGGTGATTTATTTGTATACACAAAAGCTGTGCTCTTCTTATTATGGTCACACGATATAATTCATTTCTAAATTTATTATTTTTTTCTAATTTTTGTAATTGTAATCATACAATTTCTTATCAACGATTTACGTGTCAATTTCATTTCATTAAATCTTTCGTCTTGGCTCTCATCGTTGCCACAAATCAGACTTGCGCAAAGAAATATGGTGATTCAGTTGCTTTCGGATCGTATTTACTTACAGAATGCCCACTTTGTAGAATGATACTTGCGCATATACTGCATCGCTTAGCAATTAATTACGTATATGTGAAATTGCGTATACGGACCGATCGTATAAATTGATGCTTTAAATATAACGTTACCACTTAAGCGTGTTGCGTTGCGTTTGCAATAAGGAAAAGATTAACTCTGGAGGTGCGCAATATGCATACATCGCGCCTTGAGCAGGTCAATTGCAACTTAAATATCAATATAAGTATACCTAATCAAAATATCATTTTTACAAGTTGTTAAATTTAAGTTTATGATAATAAGATATTAAGATGACAGCTCAGCATGGCTTCTTTTGCTAAATATTTGAATTTAAAATTAATCATTACGCATATGCTGTTTGAATGTACGTACAAGCTGAACGAAAGCAATTGCACACATATATCATTTTGCGCGTGATTCGTGACGCTGCGCGCCGTGTAAACTGAAATGCGAAAAGCATCTCATCGCATCCTAACTGTCGTAATACTCGTACATGTAATGCGCATCTACGTGGCGTGCATTACATTCCATGTTTTCTTTCACCGCACGCAAAATGTTTAGATGTGCGGCACGTATGTGCTTACACGATAAACGTCGCCACGTTTCACACGCACGGCGCACGCTCAATGCGTTTAGCAGGCGTGCGGGAAATTATGCAAAGTGTCAATTAGATGCATGCATGGCGCGCATTTGCACCATAACCCTTGGCTAACCCTGCATAAATCTCAATTTTCCAACGCACTAATAAAACTTTACGCAGCCAAACTTTGCTTAATAAGGAACTATTCTGCGCCTGTGGGTGATTGACGCGACAATCACAAAATTTGCATTTGTTGATGAGAAATCCAAATTCAAAGATCAAACGCTGCGCGGTGATGCATTTATGCATTGAAATAATTTCATTATTTATTGGAATTACCAAGTTTAGCATGGAATGCAAGAGTTTTTTTTTTTCGAATAATTCATGCAAAATTTCTTGACTTACGCGCGCGCGCGCTCTCAAAGAAAGTTGTTTGGCGTCGCGTCGGCGTAAAGTTGTTCTCGGGATTAACGCACCGATGCGATGCGGCATTGTCGTGCAACCGTTGGATGTTCGCTCTCCCCCGGTGCGTCGCCGGAATTCCAGTAAATCATGCGCCTAATGGCTGTTTAACGCTTAAATACCTCCGAACAGCGTGAACAGTGTCTCGTACAAGGCATTATTTAAATGATCATCATCGTTTTGGAACAAACAGCATCCAAGTAAGAGAGGGAGAAGAAGCAGCGTCCGCTCATCTAATATTCATCGCTACATGCAAACACGTCGTTAATCGCTGTTATACAATTATTAATAGTGACATAACGCGCCGGTTTATTAGTAAAATTATGCGACAAATCCAGTCGCACTGCTACTATCGTATAATTCGAAATTTGCACGCGTACCGCACAAAAATTAGTATCATAAATTTATCATAACATAAACAATCAACTGACACGCATACAACAAGCAACTCGTAAATTTTGCATAAGCACCATCTGTTTTGATGGCTCAATCAAATGAAATATTATTTATGATGCGATGGCAATAACAATAAGTCATTTTCTAAGTGCATGAATGTTCCATTTTTTTCCTGGCAGTTATCACTTGTGACGTGTGCCATTGTGGCGTGCACGTGCGCCGCAGTTGCGCCAGGACAAAACGCATATTTGCCACCGCAGCAAGGACAAAACGGCTACAACTACAACAAACCGTCGCAGCCTTTCCAACCGCAACAACCGGCGCCGCAACCCTTCCGCCCATCGCCATCGGCACCACCATCGCGTCCGACGCCGTTCCAGCCGCAACCCACTTATTCGGCGCCATCGCCGCCGGCACCTCGTCCCACATACGGAGCACCCGCTCCGCAACCGACTTATGGTGCTCCAGCGCCGCCAGCTCCTCGCCCAGCGCTGCCCAGTCCGCAACCACCGCGTCCCTTCAATCCTCCACCACAGCCGCCGCAGCCCAGACCCAGTTACGGCCCACCGCAGGGTCCGCCGCCCTCAGGACCAAATTATGTCGGCCAGTCTACGTCCACTTCCGGTCAACAAGCACCTGTAAGACTGAACAATGAAACATTGGAAAGGGGTTTAATTTGAATAAATTTGTGATAGCATGATGACCATCACCATCATGAACCCGGTATGCCGTTCGACTTCAACTACGCCGTCAAGGACGATCAGTACGGCAATGACTATTCGCACAATGCGGTGAGCGATGGCGATGTAACCACCGGCGAGTACCGCATCCAGCTGCCCGATGGTCGCACGCAGATTGTGAAGTATACGGCTGATTGGAAGACCGGCTTCCATGCTCAGGTAAAACCCACAAATTCATGCACAAAGTATGCAGGATCAAGGATAATTTTTGGTAGGTTCGCTTTGAGGGCACGCCTACCTACCCGCAGTTCCAAGGACGACCAAGCCAACAGCAACCGTCTTATCAGGGCGCTCCCACGACCAACA
>JARJDR010013465.1:0-35050 GCA_030264135.1 Myllaena sp. GC000078 | reverse complement strand
TATTGACCTTAATAGTAAACTATGAACTGATTCTTTTACTTACGGTTATTTTGCCCAATTATTCAATTACTCTATGTTTCCCCGCTCATAGGCATTTACCTCAAAATTGAAAAGGAATCGCTTAGGGACCAGCACCGATAAGCGTCTTCCAGCTATTGAACAACAGAATATCATCCAAGGACGATATAGACTTAACCATGTCTATCAATAGCGGCGCCGCGGATAATTGCGACCTGGTGCCAACCAGGGAGGCGATATCCGAAAACGATCATTATGGAAGCAACTACCCATCATTGGCATCGATGTTTTCGGAAATGGATCCATTCATCAAAGTGCAGAAATATCTTGAGCGTATTCCGAGTATTCCCCAAATTGAAACACAATTAGCAACTGGCCCTGCTGTCGATACTCAAACGCTCGACGCAGATGCAAATAATAATGCCACTGGCATGTCAAAGCCGAATTTGGAATCAGCTAACAATAAGAAGCAGGTAAATCCCAGAGGCATATACTATGCAGAGAATCCACACAGGGTCATGCGTGAAGATATTATCCAAATTTCCTATTCACCAAATCCAACAAAGCGTAATCATCGTCAACCAGACACCAAGGATGGTAGGCAATCTAAATCATCTAAATCTGCAATAGTAACAGTGCGCATTGAAATTAAGCGACAGTAAATTACTTACTTTGAATTGTTGTTATGTTGTTTGGTGCAAAACATATTCACTCCCACAATATGCATATGATAAATCGATAAATAAAGGTTTCTTTCATGTTCTTTGGAAAATAAACGCATGAATTACTATGAAACACCTATTTCATCATTATTATTCCAGTAACAAACAAAACAATAAATTTCAAATCGTTTGGGAGGCGATCAAGAAATCCCTACCAGAACAGTATGTCGTCCAAAAATATTGAAATTCAATTTTAACAATCAGACTCTCACGTATTGCAACGATTGGATTCCAACTACGTCTGGTACTCAATTCTTCACGTCCACACGTAAGAATATTTAATTAAAACAGAT
The DNA here is from genome assembly GCA_030264135.1 of Myllaena sp. GC000078. Lineage (NCBI taxonomy): Eukaryota > Metazoa > Arthropoda > Insecta > Coleoptera > Staphylinidae > Myllaena > Myllaena sp. GC000078. The sequence goes on along the minus strand of JARJDR010013465.1, from coordinate 34,017 downwards.
TGGAAAAAGAGAGAAAGAGGGGATTTATGGCAGTGCGTAACATCACTCGCTGGTCATCACGGCCGTCGCTCCGCGATGCGCTGTTTGAGCGGCTGTTCGATAACGTTGCCATTGAACTGCTTGCCATTAAGATGCCCGTTGGCCGCCTGCTTCGTCTCAACGGCCGGCGACGGCGAATGCGGCGATGCATCCGGCACCAGGTTGCGCAGGAACATCGAGACGACGCCCCAGGGCAGCAGCCATTTCACAAAGAACGTGTAGCGAAACACGCCCGGCAACATCACCAGCACCTCCTCGCGTTGAATCGCCAGCACGATGCGGTCAGCGACGTCGTTGGACTTAAGGCGCGGCAAGAAGCGCGCGAGCACGTCATCGAACATGCCCGTTGCCTGAATGAAGTACGGACACACGCAGAGCGTCTTCACGCCGCGAATGCCCTGCGACTCCAGCTCCACGCGCAGCGCCTCGTCGAAGCCAACCGCCGCGTGCTTCGACGAGCAGTAGTCCACCAGCTTGCCAATGCCGACGTGGCCGGCCATCGACGCGATAGTCACAATGTGGCCATGATTCTTCTCGATCATCTTTGGCAGGAACGCTTTGGTCGTCTGCAAAACGCAATATTTACACAACACTACTTTGTTTGGCAAATTGTAAGTATTTACCCAAAAATGTGCCACAATGTTCACGTCGAACGTGCGCTGGATCATGTGATCGGGTGTTTTCAGAAGGAACTCGCCGGAAACTACGCCGGCGTTGTTGATTAGCATCGTCACCTGCAAGCAGAGTCAGAACAATTTAACAATTGCAACCCAGTGCTGTGTAGTGCGTCTACCTCGCCAATCTCCTTCGCGACAGTCGCGGCAAGTCGATAGACTTCTTCTCTGTCGGCGATGTTACATTTGTAGCCGTGCGCTTTGCCGCCGTTGGCCTTCACCAGCTTCACCGTCTCGTCGATGCCTGCAAAATAGCATCGTACATAATTAATAACTGTCTAAAACGTCAAAACTAATAATCAGCCAGTGCAGCAGCCGTACGAAAACTCATTGTTCTTCGCGTTGAATAATTTCTGAGCCATTGTTTTATTATGTGCGATAGTACATAATTAAGCACCGATATCGTGCTATTATCATGAATAATAGAACTTTCCAGCGATTTGACGGAATACGTCACGTAGGTACAAAACGTTCGTTGTATAACATAATATAACAATTCGATGTTCTTTGGCAATAAAGATAATTTGACGATGGCATAAGTGATGGACTACGGCATCGAACAATTAAAATTTTTATTCTTTCCTGCGCGCGCGCATACACATTTCTATTTGCCGAAATGGTTATCGCATTTTAAAGTGCGCGCACGCATTACGCTAACCAATTTGGTTTTATTATTGGCGTTTGTTTACACTTATTTACAGAATATAATTAAAATCACATGTAATACGACGATCATATAATGTTAATGCGCGTATTTCCTGCTGCTAATATAAACACCACCCAAGTCGATCAGCGTGAGCGCATGACCAAAGAATCATTAGCAATCGACGCAATGAAAAAAAACTTAATGTGATTTGGCATAGAAGGTGAAAACCAGACTTCATTAGTTCTCTTCAAGACGATTTTTTTTGTTCTTGCCAACGCACACACATACATATGCGTAGTTGTATAATACGGACATTTTCACTTTCTATTAATTTATGTGTATTTGATAAAGCACACATTGTAATCGTTATCATTGATCAGTGCGCCACTCACCGGTTTCGTTGATATCCCAAACGACGACGGTGCAGCCGAGCGCCGCCAGCCGGAGGGCGAGCAGGCGGCCGATGCCGCTGCCAGCGCCGGTGATAAGCGCCACCTCGCCGGCGCAGTTCTTGCGGTAGGCGTGCGGCACCAGCTGGCCTATGATGGCGCGCAGACAGAAGCCGATCGAAATCACCAGGAAGCCGATCACGTCGATGATCGCGCGCAGCAGCGAGGAATCGTTAACGGACACCATATTCCCCCACAATACGCAACGGGTTTGCTTGGATTGTGTTGAAACAAATTGTCTTTCTATCGGTTTGCTATGGCTGCGGCGATTTATGTCATATTATTTCACGTCCGCCTGAAACAAGCAAAAAAAGGCAAACAAAAAACTGTAGAACTTTAAAACGACCATGAATAATGTAAAAATGCTAATACAAAACAAAAATTACGATAATTATGTATCGGGGACGTAACAAATTTTCAGGTTTTTGTAATGAACCGCGGTGCATGCGTGGAGATGTGCGCGATTTATTACGTTATTACTATTTGCAGATTGCACTTTCTCCGACCACTTCGGCTGTTCAAGTCAATACACCAATCTAGGATTTGCGCACTCGTTCAAAATACACGTAATGAACGATAATTAGTACCAAAGAGCAAGCAAGGAAAAGAGCAAGCATTAAAGTGAAGTGGCTGACAAAGTTTTATAAATTGCGGCAGATAGAGAATATGCACGTAATTACGCTTTTTATTACATACTTGGGCGAGTGATCAGAAGCACCAAAAACAGAGTAATTACTCACTCGGTGTCGACACGCGAGCGCACCGCGCGACTAGGCAAACTAGTAACTAATCCCGCGCTCAATTTAATACGAACAAAATGTTATAATTTTTATGGGTTTTATAACGAGCAGCATCGCGTCCAAGGCCTGACTATATGGAGTAATATTAAATCAAATAAATACTTATTCACTAATAAGGCGATGTGCGATACGAGAGGATCGCGATCGAACTCAAACCAAATCGATCACACACACACACACACACACGAAAGTTTTCCGTATAAAATGCAAAAGTGATGAAGCGATGAGCAGAATGGAGTGTGAACTGACAGCACCGATCTCAGCGCGTCAAAAAGTGATATGCCCAATGTCAAAATTAAGATACATATCGTATCTGAACTTTGCACTCGGCTATATTTTTGCTTGATTGCGATAAGGATATAAAAATAATTCAGGTCAGTGGAGTGCAAGTAATTCTAAATCGGATTAGAATTGAAGAATATTGCTGGAATCAGGAGATAACCCAATTGTGTATAAATATTTCGAATTATTACTAAACAGGCGAGTCATCGTACATAACGTAAGCGTTCATTAAAATGACACGCGCAAGATTCGGCGCAATCACAAAATAGAAATCATACTCACAATAATTCGAATCATTCGAATGAATGCTATTATCGATTTGGCGATCACCGAAATATCAAACGATCATCTTTTCAAACTCGTCGGCATTCACATCGCGTGCGAATATGCATAATATGTATTTGATACACCAAATGGGACGGACGCTGGACGGTTGCGATGAACATTACAAAGAATTTTGTCGTCGCGTATGGAATATGGATCGACGGACGCGGAAATGTAATCGCGCAAGAAAAACACAAACGCTCCGAAACACTGATACCACTTTGTACCACTGCCCTTGAAATGTTTATGATTTCATTATGTAAACATGACCATAGACACCGACACACATCCACGCACATAAATTCTAATTAATAACTGAACACGCATTAATTTCGGGCCCGGTTTTGCAAACCTTCGCGGTCATGCCCATGCACCTCATTAATTACTCACCCGACTTACACGTTTTGCTTGCTAGCTCCAGCATGGCACACAGCACTTGTTTAGTTTGATTAGCAATACGCAAATATTGTATCGATTTGGCAATCGCCTAGGCGCGGGCCAATGCAGCCGTTAATTGCGCGTATGTCCGATTGTTTGTAATTGCCGCGTGTGGCGCAACCATGCAGATACGTATCGGCCGGACTTCTGATGCCGTCTCCAACACGGTGTCAATCTAAACTATGTCATGTGTACGTTGCGAATACGTGCGTAGTCGCAATGTAATAGCTGGCCAAAGGTTAATTGCAATCAAATTGCCACATGTGCACGAATTCGATAAGGAGATGAGCGGCGCAGGTCCAATTGATTTGCTACGCAAATTTGTGATTCCATCGAATTATGATCGATACTGGATTTTATTGATGCATCGCGTAATTGCGCAGCGTTGCAACAATTAATATGTCTAACATCATTAGCGTCTCTACCGGTGAGCACAAAAAAACAAAAATTGATCAGTAATTATATATGCTTATTGCTATTTTCACCATTTGGAAGTAAGCATTTTTTCACCGAAATACATTTCAATAATTTATCATGACGTCGATGCATGTACACAGCAAGGACGCAAATATCGCGACAAGTTGGCAGCAATTTGACGGCAAAGAAACAAAGCCGCCGAAGTCATTACAAACATGATTGGCAAAATGTGAAATTCATGGTTATTTCCTCAACCGCCTCAACCGCAGCGTGTTGATTTCAACTATGCAAGAAATGTATATGTACACACCATCAATCACCTTTTGACGATTCGTTTGCATAATCATGACTATCGATTTAAAATCAAAGACATGAACACAAAGAAAATAGGTGTTACATAATTGCACATATACATCAATTTTAATAAAACAATTACGCACTGAATGACACGAAAGTGCGATTGACGACTTTCCCTTATATTGCACCCGCCAACCAACAGCGTATTGTGTTAATTAGGTAATTAATGGATGCGGTCAGCAGCAGCAGCAGGAGCAGCAGCAACAGTAGCAGCGAGATGCAAGCGTAATTTATGGCACTGTCTGAAAATACGCACTCGTTTTTCAAGCGGGCGTTATTCAATTTCCGCATCATGTAAATATTGTTCTATGTGCATGCGCACCTTCTAATGCAGTAACTTCTCTCCAACGCGCTCTCGGAGGGGAGAGGGGCGCATTCAACTGTTGCTAAATGCATCGCACCAACAACTTAAACTACATATAAAGCGATATAAATACGCCAGTTATGTATGTCCGTATGAATGTTGCATTTATTAATTATGTGGCATGCAGTAATACAGTAATAGAAATTGCAAGCGAAATAACGAGTTACTAAAACGTATTGGATCATATGCACGGCGTATTGGCATGTGGAAGACATGCAGCGAAAAGAAGAGAAGTGAGAAGAAGTGGAAAAATGCAGTTTCCTTTCGTTTTTCATGCCAGCCACAGCAATCGCATGTAACCGCTTGCAAACGTTGCGCCGGCGCAAATATATGAACTTTCACATCGTCTCGAGATTGTCGCATACCGGTGTGCATGTGCAACGATCGATCCCGCTTAGGTGCAGCTAAGTTGAACTTTTCTGCGAGAAGGAAAACGAACACTTGTCGCGCGCGCACGAAGAAATAGGCAAATAAATACTTAACTAAATAAATGCTAAAAAACGTAATCGTCATGTTCCGCATTGGCAATAATGAACGGTGCAATTATGTGCAACACATGGAAAATACGGCTTCTTTCAGGCCGCAATTCGACGCGTTTCCAATAATTCGATAGGTTGAAAAAAAATCATTCCTAATGTGGCAACAACAAGAATTGCAAGCTCTCTCTGAATGTGAGTATCGCCTCACGAAATCAGTGTTATTATTACACTGACAAGCAACAAGCGTCTCGGTATTAGATTAGTCGTATTGTAGCGAATTACCTAATGACAAATTGCGACAAGCCAAAATTGTCTCGAGCAACAAGAAGCGCGACAACCTTGAGGCACACCACAAAGACGTTAAGTTGATACCATCAACATTTATAATTACGATGCAGTTATTACTTCATCGGTGTGGAAGTGAAACTCGGTGCAAATCAATTTCTCATTATGCATATACAATATAAATGTATGGATTGCCGCCAAAAGATAATACGCGAGTGTAATTTCTATTAGCATAAATAATGCCGGTGGTTAAATTTCAAATATCCGCCGGAATGTGTTATTACGCTAATTGCAGCCGAACGCAATTACAATAATGGAAACCAATCAAGTGCGTACGGGTTAAGGATTACCTAGATTGCAAAATCCACCTCGGCGAGTTTTACGATGAAATCCAAGCAAAAGTAAATAATTTCTTGAAATTTTTCATGCATGAATGAATTGATGAAAATGAGTAATAATAAAAACCACCGGGTTCGAAACGGGATGACACTTTGTTTCAGGCACAACACAACAATCCGGAATCACACTGCGAAAACAGAGAGCGCACACCACGCACCCCGACGACGTGCTAATGACGCTCAGCGCGGCGCGCGCACGACTAATGAGAAGAGTTTAGTGTCGACGCGCGACCATATCTAGTCGCTGACTGGCGAGTCTATCGCGGCGCGCCGCGCACGGCTCCGTCTTGCGCCTACTACTACTTCGGTACCCGACCGGCGCGAATCTCTTGCTACTTACAACATTTTGCTACTGGTATTATGCCGATTGCATCCCAACTAAAGAGACGCAAATCGATGCGGATGAATAATGCACCACCCACATAATAACCACCTAAACCACCCCGTCTCGAATCGATTGTTATCTCTTTTTGTTTACGGTATGCGTTTGTATCGGCTTCACCCTGGCAACCGCACAAAACCGACCAATACATCCGTACATTAAAACACTCCCAAAAAAAATAAATAAAGAAGTTGAAGAAAAAAAAGAAGAAGAAAAGAAAGAAAAGAATGGATTATTTTTATGATCGTCTCTTGGTTGGAATAGGTATGATGTGTTCGTAATCGATTGCGGATTTTACGAGCGCGAATGCCTTTTCTTCCGCACACGCGCTTACATCACGCACCGCACACCAGGAAACCGCTGGCATAAACGCCGATAACGATTGCTCACGTACGTTATAATACATATGATTTTATTGCTCGCGCAAATAAATGAGAATTAAAGTCCGTTGGCAATCGGCGGTGGGTTTGCGCTGTGAAGTGTAAAATTTCAGTCTTTCTCCGCACAGCGTTGATCTCTGCATCGCACGACTGCAAATCCAAATAACGGCCACAGCAACGACGCATTGTATTTTTTTGTTGTTGGGTATTTGATGTTTTCAAACAAACTTACGCAAAACGAAAGCAAAGCCAGGCCCCAAATATCATCAGCATTGCGGTGCATTGTGCGTCAACACCCACCCGATTTCCGAATCGCTTGATTGCAAACGCAACGTACCGCATCGCATCGCCCCGCACGCGTGTGTGTATGTCGTAATGGCATTATTAACAAACGTAAACAATCAAACAAGCGGAGCGTATTATAAACTCGCCGGCGTTGTGCCGCTGTGCGCGCGAATAGTGCCCAATTTGCGCTACGTCACTTTTCGTGCGCTTTGCGCGAAGCCGGCGATGGACACGGATTACCTGGAAGTGAACGCGACCGCAACTACACCGGTAAAAGCGTCCATTTCGACCAATCAATTTTATAATAATTAGATTTTTGGCAATTATAAAGAAATCGTTTTTTTTATGCAAGCGTCATGCCTAAGAACCATAAGAAACCCGGATAGTAACATTAATGATATAATTTAAATTGTTTTTGAAAATCCAATCACAAAAAAACCAAACCAAACTTGTTTGGCCAGGACAATTAATCACTTGTGGGTAATAAGAAATATGTTGTTATTAATGCCATGCGAGTTGCAATCTCAAATCATGACGCGTGAACATGGAAGTTAAAGTAAAGTAAATAATTATTACCTAGTACATATGTAGGTAGGTAATGTATGTCGTAATGGCCGTAATGGAACGGAGATATGGCCCACCTAGCCACCATTGAGAAAATCTGATGTGTGCCCACCACGCACACGCCGGTTCCCGCCAAAAATCACGTTGCTCCGAGCACGATGACGACAAGCACACAATGCGGCACATTCTCCACTTGCATCGCTTGCATCTGCGGGCCGGCTGTCTGCAACAGAATACACACGACAGACACGTTAGTGCACGGCAGTGTACACTTATAGCAATTCATTATCAAAGAAAACAAGAAAACAACATGGTTCGCACGGCGGGCACCAGCATCACAGGTAAATATCAAAGGCGGAGGTGGTTGCCGCGGCAACGCGAGTCTGCTGTGTAGACAGATGTCCAAAAATTCCAAATTCCATCCGTAAACGCATTTCGCCGCAGCCCATCATTCGGGTCGAAATTGGGCAGTGTGCATTTGGCGTGCGGGCGCGTGTGTGAGTATCGGAATTTTGCACGCTTCTGTTCGCAGGCGGTAAATCGTCTAAATCGGCGTCCGCCAAGGGCGGCAGCTCCAGCAGCAGCAGCAGCACCAGCAGCAGCAAGGGTGCCTTATCGGCGGGCTCCAATCGCAAATGTAAGTAGGCCTGGAAGTAGGCTTCCATCGCCCCCGCCCTCTACCGCACCCCAACCTCCAAACGTCAAAAGGTAGGTGTGGTAAAGTTGGAATCACCGCACCGGTACTTCCGGAATTCTCATCGGCGGCCATCTGTTTACGTTGCAGCGAGCGCCGGCGGTGGCAACAAAAGCGTGAATCGCCCCATACCCACGTGGCAGGCGCCGATTAGCAAATTTCTCAACGCAACGACACCAGCAGCAGCGATGAAGTGCAGTCCGACGGACGAAAGCGGTACGGCGCAGGAGGAGGGTGGCGAGGGCGAAAGCGGTACGACAGAGGAGGACGGCGACGAATGGGCCGCCCCGGGCGACGAGTACGACGACGACGATCGTAGCGGCTTGCTAGCGCCGCCGCCGATGGAGAAGCAGGCGGAGCCGAAGAAGCGCTACGAGCACGTCATCTCCGACACAGAGTCGACGACATCGTCGCAGGAGGCTGAGGATATCGCCGCCGCGGCGCTCGAGGACGACGAGTGGGCGAGCGATGACGGCAACGAGGAGGAGGCGGACGAAGAAGATGAGGAAGAAGAGGAGGGCGAGAATCCGCAGGCGTGCGACGACTTCATTCAGTATATGTTCGGCACGGGGTCGGCGTCCAAGAAGAAGAGGAAGGGCGTCGTGCTGCAGTTGAGCCCGCAGCCACCGGTCATCGCTGAGCCAGAGTTGCAATACCAGCAGCCCGGCTACTATCACATCTACGACAGCGACAGTGAGGAGGAATCGTCAACCGCTAGTTACACGCTGCCGACCAGCGAGGCGCAACACCACCTGCCTGTGGTGCCCGTGGTGACTGTGGGCTCCGCCGGCACCGAGGCCGACTGGGCTGCGCCATCGGACCAGTACAGCGGATGGGAACCGTTGCCGGACCAGTCCTTGTCCGGCTGGGATGTGCCCGAACAAACCGCGGACTGGGCGGAGGCGTCGTGGGACGATTCGGCTCCACAGGCCATGCTCGAGGTGGATATTGAGACGGAGGAGGCCAGCATCTTTTCGATGTCCATACCAGAGTTGGATTTGGAGGAGGAAGCCGCTGCCGAGCCTCCACCCCCGCCGCTTGCAGACGGCGAGCAGCCGCTCGAGCCGCATGTGGTGATTGAGAGCCCGGCGGTGGATACGCAAGACGATAGTGTGCAGACTGAGGAGGAACCGGTCCAGATGGAGCATTCGAGCGCCCAGACCGGGGATATGGATGTGCGTGGTGCCATACGCCATCATGCTGGTGCTTGCAACCACTAAGCCTTGACGACGACTGAACGGCGATGTCCACCAATCAACCAACCATCCATCCATCCGGCCGCCGTTTACAGCCCACTCGTAAAGGTTTTTGCGACTTCTTTTATGTTTACGTTCCCATCAAATGTTGGTTCAGTTTGATTGTTTCTCCCCCCGAAACGTATCGACCCACTACTTTAAATTCCATGACGAACGCTGTGGCCAATTTGTTCACTTCTGTGCGTGGAGGCGAATAGTTTGTTTAATATACGAACAAATTGGCGATGAGCGCGCGAAGATTCTTTGCGTTTTTCGTAGTCATCGGCATCGTCGTCGGGCAGTACGACCAATCGGGCGACATGCCGCACGCATGCCAGCGGCCGTGTCGTGACTCCTCGCCCATGGTCTGCGAATACGACTTCGTCGTGGAGTGGTACTACACGATGAGCAAAGCCTGCTTCAATTGCCCGGCAACGCGCGCGGATTGCTATCGCCCCGACTGCGTGCTGGGCACGGGCGTGGGGCGGGCGATCGTCGCCGTCAATCGCAGCATACCCGGCCCGCTGATTGACGCGTGCCTTGGTGATCGGCTGCGTATTCGCGTCACCAACCGCCTGCTGGGCGAGACCACCTCCATCCACTGGCATGGCATCCACCAGGTGGGCACGGCGCACATGGACGGCGTGCCCTTCATCACGCAATGTCCCATCCACGCCGGCACCAGCTTCCTCTACGCGTTCGACGCGGCGCAGGCAGGCACGTTCTTCTACCACTCGCACACGGGTATTCAGCGCGGCAATGGGCTCTTCGGCGCGCTCATCGTGCGCCAGCCGAACGACGCCCTCGCCAACAACTACACGCATGATCTGCCCGCGCATGTAATCAACCTGCGCGATTGGTATAATCACATTCAGGAGGATATGTATTTGCATTATGTGCATGCGGGCGCGCATGATTACCCCACGCTGCTGCTGGTGAATGGGCTTGGGTTTAATAACGCCACGCGGATCACCGCCGATGCGCCCATCGCGCGCTTTTATGTGCAGCAGGTGAGTGGTTAATCGTGGTTGTTGTGATCGTGAAGCAGGCGTGTGATTACAGCACCAGCGCTACCGTTTTCGCGTGATCAACAGCGCATTCCGCGACTGCCCCGTGGAGGTCAGCGTCGACCGGCACCGGCTGGAGGTGATTGCCAGCGATGGACATGAAATCGAGCCGATTGTCGGTAGGTGTGTTGGCTCTTGCCTCACTTACTTGCTTGCCGCAGAATGCATGTTCATTGTCCATCGGGAGAGTTCCGCTGGTGACACTCACAAGAAAACGCGCGCATTGTGAGAGCAAAATAATAACACGCGTGAAAGGTGAAACCGATGAAACGCAGCTGGTGCAACTTCAATCCGACAGTGGCAGCACTGACTCATGTACTTGACTGCGTATGCGCTAGTTTGGCTAGTTTGTATTTTCTTTGTCAAAGCAACCGTCTTGATGGTCTTGATATTTTGCAGTCGATACGCTGACCACGTTTTCCGGCGAGCGCTACGATTTCATTCTCACAACGAACCAAACGCGCCGCAACTATTGGATGCGTTTTCGGGGCCTAGTGAACTGCGCCCACCATCAAGCATTCCAGGTGGGTGTCCTGCACTACGAGGGCGCTGCACCGAACACGCTGCCGGACGGTCCACTTCCAAATTACACTAATTCGCAACCCGGCGCCGTGGTACGTATACTCTCGCACCGTGCCTCGGACCACCTGAATCAATGCGCATGCTTTTTGGGTTTTATTAGAGATTGAATCCGTTCAATGTCGGCGAGGAAACGACCAACGCAATCACCGCGTCGGAGATGCGTTCGGTGCACGCAATCGAACCAGAGCTCCTCGCGCCCACCACCGACCACCAGTTCTTCCTCGGCATGGACCTGAACAACGTCTCGAATCCGGCGTACAACCGATGGCCGTACTATGACATGGCGCAAGTCGCCGTCGGCATGCGCACGACGACTCCGCAAATCAACCGCATCGCCTTCGAGTTCCCCTCGCGACCGTTGATCCACCATCCGACGGCAGCATGCGATGAGCGTGCGTTTGCCATGCAGGGGGTGGACTGCGCGCGCGAATTCTGCCAATGCACGCACCGCCTCGTAATTGGCATCAACCAGACCGTTGAGCTGGTGCTCGTTGATAACGGCCGCACGACGGACGCCGGTCATCCGTTCCACCTGCACGGTGGTGCGTTTCGCGTGCTCGCGCTGCGGAAGCTCGGCGCGGCAACATCGGTCGACGCCGTGCGCGCGCTCAACGCCGCCGGTCTAATACACCGCAATCTTGAGCGGCCGCCGATTAAAGACACGATTATCGTGCCCGACGGTGGGTACGTGGTGATTCGGTTCGTCGCCCGTAATCCCGGTAAGCAAAGTTATGCTGTAATTTGCCTCTCCTCCCTCTTTTACATCTACTCAACAATAAAATTCGAGCTATTTCTGCGCTACATTACAGGCTATTGGCTATTCCATTGTCACATCGATTACCACACGGAGATGGGCATGGCGTTGGTCTTCCAGGTCGGCGCACGCGACGAGATTGCGGTGCCGGCCGACTTCCCGAACTGCGGCTCGTATCCCTAGGATGCCCGATAGACAGTTTACATCTTGTTGGCCAGATCGAGCGTTTCGGTGGCCACGTCGCCGCATGCGGCGATTGCCTCGATCTCCACCATCGCGCCGGCGGGCAGCTTGCCCACCTGGAAAGTAGATCGCGCTGGAAAGTCCTTCGTGAAAACTGCAACAATTGTTTGTTTGTGTTATAATTTCCCTTGCCTATTGTAACGTGTTTCGCAAATTCGAATATTAAACGTAATGTTGAGCGTATAACGTACATTGCTTGTACACCTCGTTGACGGCGGCAAAGTCGGCGATGTCGTTGAGCATCACCGTGCTCTTGATCACCTTGTCGTAGTTGGAGCCGGCGGCGTTCAAAATCTGCCCCAGGTTGGTGAGGGCCATTTTCGCCTCGGCGCCGGCGCCGCCCGTCACCAGCTTGCTGGTCTTCGGATCCATGCCCAGCACGCCCGACAGGTACACCACATTGTTGAATTTCACCGCCTGACTAAGAAAGGCGCGATTCGTGCATGAGAGAATGATGAGAATTATGAGAAATCCAGCCGAATGTTGGATTTGATAACCTTTACACCCCGGCTTACTCTAGGTACAAAGTGCAATACTTCTTCGCAACATGAATGATAAGAAAATGTATAAAGAAGATTTCGATTTACTTGTAAGGTCCAATGGGCATCGGCGCTTTCGGCGTGCGAATCAAAGTGCGCGCAACTTTCGACATGGCTAGAAGGAATCGAAGTACAAGTCTACAAAACGAACACTGATAATGATTTGCTACTACTGTGCGTCTAGCGGCGTGCGGTGGACGTTAAATGTTAGATAACTGAGCGTCAAGTTAAGATAACGCTCCACCACAGGCGATATCGAAGTTTTCCAACGCAACACGCACACAGAGTAACCTTCGTTGTGCGTATTGAATTCGATTTGCATTAATCTAGTCCCAAGTGTTTGTGTGGCACATTAGCAACCGGCCGTGTGTGAAACAAACAAATGACGCGCACTTTGCGATTGTAATTAGCGCCAGCCGAATGTTGGTCGACATCTCATCAAAATGAACTAGCAAACATTTCATCGCATCATTTTATAACAATTATAAATCAGTTCTAATTTCTAAAAAGTTATACATGATTCCGTCATCATCAATTAATTATTTTTGCTGCTTCTTCTTCTTCAATATCGCATCAGTATTCACATCATCGCATTGAAACGCATATCGAATTTAGGAAAGAACACGCGACACACGAATGCAAACGAATCTGGCTATACGCATGAAAAATATACGTCCGTTCACGATACAATTATTTAAACGCTAGACTTAAAACGTATGTGTAACTAATAAACATAAGTTCGCCGTTTGCTTTATCCGTATGAACAAGACAAAACGGAAAAATCGTTTCTCGATAGAAGTATGTATGTAAAACATCAATGGATTCCTTCGATAAAATTTCTGAATTAAATTAATAATATATAAAGCGCTTGTATCACATTAACGTCAAAGATATTTAGAGCTTACTAATCATGCGGTCGATTCATATACGAATTACTTATATTCAATTAATTGAAACAAACAAAAAAATAGAGAACAGAAACAGAATTCAAAAATAGATAAAAAAAATCGCAACGAACTTCATAATATCAATCAACGTATTGTTTTCGAATCGAAATCATTTAAAATACGTATCTAACGTGTATGTTTAAAAATAATAGATAGCTTACTATAATATGTCTCAAATTAGTTAAAATGAATTTCAATATTCCTCCGCGTGCGCGAAAATACTGCATTGAATAACGTGCAACGAACGGACGCCGGAAACAATCCGAACGGAATGTATGTCACAGAGTACTAATGGAAATCATAATCAAACTACAAAACGATAATAAAAAAGAACTCCATCCGCAAATAATAAAATAACAGAGTAGAAAAAACACACCTTTGGAATAAATAGATGATCCATAGGAAAATGATCCACGTTTTCAAATAAATGAAATGAACCGTGATTGTGCTTTTCGAGCGCCACGAATCGCAGGGCGTGAATTTGAATCGCGCCACCAACCTAATTACTTGATATTTATGAGAAATCTCACATGACTAGACATTTTCGATGCGTAGCAAACGCCACCATATTAAACTTATTTCACCGAATAACAGCTTAGATTCTCTCAATGACTTACTATCCTAATTTATGTCAGTCAAAGGACGCCAGCCGGCTGCGTCCGTCCGTCCGCACGTGCACGTACGCGCGCGCGCGCGCTCACGCTGTATTCCCGACGTCCGCCTCCACCGTATCCACGGCTACCCTCCCCGCCGCCGCCGCCGACGACGCCGTCGTGTTGTACTCGTCCCAGTGCAGGAAGCGGTGGACAATGTCGCCAATGGGCAACAGTTCATCGTACCGTTGAATGCTCACCGGCCAGCGCCGCTTCTCCTCCCACTGGCGCATGATGTCGATGTACTTCTGCGTGAGGTGCGGCTTCAGCAGCTGCGTGTACACCTTGATCAGTCCGCGGTAGTCGTACTCAAGACCGGAGTACGCGTCGCCGAAGAGGTTGACGCCGATCTCGATCGAGCGCAGGTAGTACTCTTCGGCGTCCTCGTAGCGCGCCATGTGGAAGTTGTAGAGCGACGCAAGGTGGCCGATGCTCACGCCCACCTCGTAGTCCCAATCGCCGAGGATTGCCTTCTTGATGGAGATCGCCAGCAGCTGCATGCGCTCCGCCTCCGCGTACTCGCCGAGCGACTGGTACAGCCGGCCGAGATTGCCGTAGTGCTTCGCCGTCTGCACGTTGTTGAGGCCGAACGCCATCACCGACAGCTCCAGCGCCGACTTGTGCAGCTGCTCGGCGTCGCGCAGGTACTGCAGCTTCCGCTCGTTGTCGATCGGCTCGCGCATGTCGATCGCCATCTCCTCGAGGATGAGGCCCTTGACGCGCTTCGTGTAGGCGAGCGAGAGGTGGTTCTCCGGCAGCAGCTTCTGTAATATCCGCGTCGCCTCGTCGACGTACTCACTGCGAAGCACAAACACACACACACAACACATGAATCCTGCGCTGGTGGTTGGCACAATTTGCAAATACTCACGTGGCCAGCTGGAAGCCGCCGGAGCTGTACTCGTTGACGTAGTGCGCGTACGCGAGCTCCTCGTAGGCGAAGCCCACGTGGATGCTGTTCTTGCCGAAGACGTTGCGCCGCACGTGCAGCGCCTCCTCGTACACCTTGACGCTGTCGGCGATGTTGTCGTAGTTCAGCAGGAAGAAGCCGTACACCATCAGCGTGTCCGCGTAGCTCGGATGGCGGTCGGTGGCGTACAGTTCGCGTGCCAGCATCAACGCCTGCTGGATAAGGAAGTTCGCCTCGGCGTACCTGCGCTTCAGCACGCACACCTTGGCGACGATGCGCAGCGCGTACAGGCACGTGCTGCAAGTGCGCCATGGCCCAACCCACCAACATCAGCATCACCACCCCCATGGGCCGTAAGTCAATACACGTCTTCATCGTGTCAGTCATCCGCCAAAAGCAAAATTAGTAGGGTGGTGCAAGAAAATGGAATGACCATGCACCAACGAGAGGCATACCGACTACAAAACTGAGGTACAATCTTCACAAGCCTTCACCGTTATCAAGCGTTGTTAAGTAATGAAACACCAATTTAAATTGAAATTTTAACCAAGTGCCGCAAAAAAACAAACAAAGAAAACGCATAATACACTCAAGATGTTTATATGAATTGCGAAATGGGTACAATCGACAACAATTTCCGTGCATGAATTGCCTCCGCACAACACCAAAAAACGCCAAAATTAGTAGTTAGTTGCGAAAGAGTACACGTCGCAATAGGATTGAGACGAGAGGATAAGCGCGTGGTACATACCTACGCGGCACGCTGTCGTTGAGTGTGTCCATGGACTTCATGCCCCAGCTGTACGCCTGCAACAACCACCGCACATGCATATGATACATGGCTCCACTTCAGCATCTGCAGACGGGTCACTCACAACTTCATAATCGCTGCACATGGTGAAGTGATGAGCGTAGGTCGCGTACAAATGCACCATATATGCTTTGGAGACGCCAATATGATCCCTGTCTCCCAGCTGGCGCATCAGCTCCTCCGCCTTGGCGATAGTCTCGAACGCCTCCTTGAACAGCGCGAAGTTGCTCTGCACGTACAACAACCTAACACCACAGAGCCGTGAGCAAAGAGAAAGCGAATTGCGAGCGGTCGGGGTTGCTTACTTTGTGTTGCAATCCAACTTCAACGGCCAGCGCAACTCGGGCGTGAGATCTTCCCATGCGTCGATGTAGCGATCGACAGACTGCAGCATGTGATGGGCGCCTTCGTACCAGGAGCCCTCGCAGAAAAATCCGGCGATGGTGAAGCCAAAGTCGATCACCTGCCGGCCGCCCGGCACGACCGCGTTCCGCTCGTAGGCGCGCGCCAGCTGCATGGGCAGCGTGCCCTGCTCCGGCGGCATTTCTTCGGAGTGGTCGACGAGCGCCTGAAAGAGGCGCAGAAGCTCCGCACGGCGGTGGCGCACGTTCAGCAGGCGAGCGAACACTTTCAGTTGGCGCAACTCTCCGACCAGGTGCTGCACGTGGCCGGTGTCCAACATCTGCGCCAACAACGCGCATAAATCGCAGCTCGCGCGCAACGCTATCATCACTCACCTCCTGGTAGAAGTCGAAGAGAATGCAATCGGGCAACCCGCGGAACTCCTTAACGGCAAAGCGCTCCGGTACCATCATGTGCTGGACGGCCTGCTTCATCGCCAGCTTGTAGAGCGTCGGCGCGGACATCGTGCTGGCCGTCGTCTGCAAGGAGCACAACAGCACAAAAGCGCGCGCGTGTGCTTATCACGGTTCACGCACGACAATAACGCGCGCGCCGCGGCACATCCGTCGAGCGGCGGCGCACGCGGCGAGCGACGGGAAGAAGAGCAACGCACGCTGTGCGATACGATGGTGTACCACCTAACAACGGCGCTAATTATGCGGGCAGTGTTATTCTCTTACAATACTCGCGTAGATTGTTCTGGCAGCAAGCAGCCGACGGCGATGATGTTGGTGGCAGAGTGGGGCACGCCGAAAAAGAAAGTGTCCGGCGGCGACTGGCGGCGAAGCACAACTTTCACACACGACCCGGGACGGACGAGGGACCGCACGCGAATGATTTGATTCAATGTGATTGACGCGGTTTCACTCACAGGCCGTCGTAACCCGTCATGGCCCGTCACAGCCCGTCGCCAACAATTGCCCCACGACGCTTCTTACATAGGCGACTGCGATCCACTGCGGCCACTGCGATCCAAACTGGATCCCAAGCTGGCTGGATCTGGATCCAAACACGAATGATGCGCATGGATGACACGAGCTTGATTGACTCAGATCAACTCAGATTCACTCAGATTGACTGCCCGACTTGGGCCGACTTGGGCCAGCTGACAATCGGGCGAGTGAGATGGCGTTGTGCATCGCGCGCGGTTGCGAACGGCAACGAGCACAAAACAAATCGCAACCGTCAAGTAAACAACGCTGAATATCAAAACGTTCAACACGTTGTACACATCGTCGTCCAAAGCAAAATTCAAACCGTGCACCTTTCGCAAGATTAAATAAATAAGAAATCAGTTTCAAAGTTTCGGCCGCTAAAATGGATAAACGTAAAACGACGCTCGCTGCGGGCGCGGCGACCAACGTGCGCACTCCGCGCAACACGAAGAAGACGGTGTCACAGCCGGCGCAACCACCACCGGCACCGTCGCCGGCCATGCCGAAAACGAGCATGCCGGCGGCGCGCAAACCGTCGCCGCGCGTTCGATCCGTTCGATTCCAGGCCATGCCGCGGCTGGAGCTGCGCGAAAAGTCGGAGAACTGCCACATTCCGCACAAACGCGCCGTTGCCGACAGCAAGATGCGGCTGCCGAAGGAGAAGGAGAACCACACCACGCACAAGCGCACCGCCCGCCCCGCGAAGGAGGCGACCAAGCAGAGCGTCAACTTTCCGCCCGCGAAGCGCGTCTTCCGCGACCTGGTGCCGCTCGGTCAGGCGGCTGCACGCGGCCACCCTCGCATCGAACCGGCAGCGGCGGCGAGTGTCACGCGTGTTGCAGCTGCAGGCACCGACCTGACCGCGAAGCCGAAGCGCTTCCGTAAGAAGAAGACGACCAGCGAGCATATCTTCCAGTATGAGCCCAAGCAAATCGGCGCGAAAGTGGAGCGCGCCTACCAGCCGGGCAAAGTATACAAGAAACTACCAGCCTAAATGTTCTTGCAATTCACACGCCAAATTTGAAACCAGCAATACAGTGGGGGGATGACTGTGTAACCGTGTGTGAGGGGACAAGATTGACAAATTCTACCGTTAAATAAATGTGGGACATTTTTATACATCAAACGAGTTATTAAAACATGCCACGTCCGCGCTTCCACGCCGCGGCGCCCTTGCGATTGTGGTTGGCGCGTGAGGATTTGTGCTCGGTCTTGCGATCGCGATTGCGCTGCACGCTCTGGTCCTGTCCGCGGCCGCGCGGCCTGCCCACCACATCGCCGCGCCCACGGAAGTTCCGGCGCGCCAGCTCGCGCTGTTCGCGCATCTTTGCCGGATCTTGGCAGAAGGCGCGGAAACCACTTGCCAGTGCCGCGCCCTCCTTGCCAACCTGCCCCTCGTCCGCCTCCGCCTCCTCATCCTCCTCCTCGTCGTTATCATACGAGTCGAAGCGATTGTCCATGTATTTGTACGGATCGCTTTCCTCGAGGAGGTCGCGGCGGCGGCTCGGCACGGATTCGGGCTCGTCGTCGAAATCATCGTCGTCCCACGTTGGCTGCGTGCGACTGAGAATGAAGTCGCGCATCTCGCGACGCTCCACCGGATCGTCGAGCACGCGCTTGGCGTCGACCGGCTGCGCGCTCTTCGCCACGTGCACTTGGAGCGTGGATGCCGTCTCGTCGGCATCCGGCGGAATGCGGATGGCGTCGCGCGGCACGGTGCGTGCACTCGGCGGCAGTGTGTCGTTGAGAATGCTTGTCATGGTGGCGATCGGATCGTAGGCGTGGTACTCAAGACAGTGGAGCGCATATGCGTCGCCAATGCCCGGCACCTGGTCCATCACCATGCGGATCATCTCCTCGATGTCGTCGTCGGACCGCTTGCCATTCGTATCGGCGGTTTTTATTGTTGGCGGTGTGGGGGTAACACGCGCCGGCGGCTGCTTGACGGAGAACGGTGACTGGGACGGCGACGACGATGATGCATCATCGGCTGCTTTGATGAGGCCTTCCAAGCAGATCAGCAGATAATCCAGGCGCACGGAATCTCTATAAATACGCATTATTCGCTTAAGAGGATGGCAATGGGTAGGTAGACTTACACGTCCGGATAGTAGTCCTTAATCAGCTCCACCTGCTCGTCGATGGGTTGCGCACGATGGTAGTCCATGATGAAGAGCTCATCCTCCAACGTGATTGACATGAGCCGCATGTATTTCTCCGCATTCCTCTCCTGCTCCACCACATTGCCGCTACGGAAAGGGTAAGCTACAATCGAATGTAATACAAACCCACCGTAACACTTACTGGTTGGTCATAATGGCATCGATCATTGCAGCGACGAACACATGGAACATCTGCAGGCACAGCTCGCGGCCGGCGTCGACGCGACGCATGATCGTCGCCTTGATCTCCGTCCAGTCCACGCACATCCCCTTCGTGCGGTTGGCGATAAACGCGTAGACCTCGTTGTGGAAGTACGTGAGTCGCAGCGGCAGGTTCAGCTCGTAGGCGCGCTCGCGCAGGTAGACGGAGCGCGCGAGCAGCACATGCACGGAGTACAGGATGTCGTGCGCGTACGAGGCGACCTGCTGGTAGGTCCTCGCCGACTCGCTGCGCTTCAGCGAATCAATGCCACACACATGGCTGCCGGCCATTTCTACAGACTGAACAATATATAACAATATAATTAACTGCAGTTAAGTATTGCTTGGTGTATAACTTTACAGTTATTGCTTGATTGATGAACTGATCCAGTTCGCGCTGCCATTCGGCCGGGTCCACTTCGTCGAAGTACAGCCGCGTGATGTCGGCGACGAGCGCTGCGCAATGCTGGTCGTAGACGGCGAGTATGTTGAGGAAGATGGGGAACGTAAAAAGCTGCGCCTCGCGCAACAACTTGAAGGCAACTGACTGCTCCATGTGCTCGCTCGGCGAGCAGTCGCTCGACACAATGCGCACTAGAATTGTGCATACTTTCTTGTGGATCTCCTTGTACAGCTTCAAGCATTTCGGCTCCATGGCGTCCACATCGCATACCGGCGTGAAGCGATAGAGGAAGCTTTTGATCATTTTGACAGCATCCGATGATTGCGTTAGATAGCACCAGAAATTGTGGTAGTTGCAGGCAAGGAGAATGTTCAAATTTTCAATGTATGTCACATTGGTGGTGATGTAACTCTTAATGGAGTTGATATCATCATGGGCACATTCAGTGTAAGGTTGATACAAGTGGAATAGTCTTTGATCGACGAAGACTTTATGTAGGGCTGGATATTTAGTGGGTTTCTGTAACAATTAATGTAGGTTATCGAACGAAGTAATTTCATTGCAATGGACTATTCGCACCGATTCATTGTCGTCGCTTGAAGCGAAATTCTTGCTCGAAAGGGTCAACTCGTTAAGTGGTAAATTTTCTGGATTCTGAAGGAATGAACGGAATATTTCAATACTGTAGCCACGACGCATATATAATGCACTTACAGAGTATACTAATCCCTTCTTCCCGAAAAAATCCATCACTCCCAACTGACTAGAATCGCCAATGTTAAATACTAATCACTAAATTTAACAAATTCTTAAAATAATTAAATCAAACAAGTCGCAAGGCATAACCTATACACTCTTTTTTGAGGTTACAACCAGGGGCTGTCATTGAGGTCTATAAAAATTTAAAACAAGAAAAATATCAGTTATAAATTGCACCCGGCCGTTAAATTGTTGGACACATATTTTTTCCAGGGATGGTGTTTCCGGAATATTGGATGGAGAGGATTACCAGGAATCCAAATGTTTTAAACCGCAATTACAAAGTATACATGTTTTTTAATGCTAGAAAACACCATATACAAAATTGAGTGAAATCAATATAGCATTGTAATAAAAAAAGAATCGTAAATGACTCAATCACCATTTAAAATAACAAAAAGAAAAACGACGAAAGAAAGTATCAACTATGCATTTTTCCTACCAGCCAGGAGGACAATTTCATTGCAGATTTGAAAACAATCTGATTACGTAAGTACATTTGCGTGCGCTAAAGTGTTGGGAGCGCACTGCAGCAGGGGGAAACATCTCTCGTGGAGGCGCACTTGGGACCAGCCCAATAACGTGGATAAACAAACAAATTTCGCAATTATACAATATACATACATACACACGCATACATACAAGCTCACACGCTCGCACAAATATTTGCATCTTTCTCATTTTTACACACAACAATCTAATAGATTAACGATTTACAAGTACGTTTTCAGACGCGTGCCGTGCCTGCGTTTTTCACTTAAATTATGCACTAATTGGACCCACTGTGTTTCCGATCGTTAACGCGCATCATTGTTTTTTGCTTGCCATTATTGCCGTATTTCGTTATTCGTCGTAAGTAAAATAAGCACAGTTTTATGTATAAAAAATATACTCTGCATTAGAAAAGAGAGAAATAAAGGAGGAAACCTGTACGCCCGATATAAGTAGATGATAAATGTATAAATAACGTGCGTTTTGCAAGATCGGTCGCACGATTTTTATGTGGCTCACTCGTTATGTTCCTTTTCTGCAAATTTCTTCAACGATCATATAAAGATGTACATGATTCAATTAATTGTACTAGACTAGAGAGGATATATCGGTATCGATATTGTTGGTGACAATCCGATTGATCCATTTGGCCTGCGGTATGCGGTAGATAGTATTAAAATTTCACGCTTTTAATAATGCAGACACACACCTCACGCCGAACGTGTCAATGGGGGTACGTGCGGGTGTAAGAGCCGGATAAAAAATTAATAAATTAAATAATATACAAACTAGCACCGTGTGTTGTGTTTCTTCTTCTTCTTCTTCTTCTTCTTCTTTTCTAGCTTTTCTTCTACATCCCCCCAATTGTGTTGTTGTATAGCCACAGGCGATTATTCGGAGGCGGCCTCCAGCGAGTCGAGCGTATCGTTGGAGCTGGAATGTGTGAGGTCGGTCAGCTCGTCGAGGTGCTTCTGCCGCTTGCGCACATTCCAGTGCAGGCATTCGGCGAGCGAGTCGAACCAGTCGGAAATCTGGTCGAGCGCGCAGATGCTCGGCACCGGGTAGATGGAGGTCGTCACGCGCAGACTCTCGCCGTGCAGCAGCTCCTGCCGGTTGCGGCCGTCGAACGACACCCACGACGTGTTGCGGCTGTCGGGCGAGATCGCCACCTTCAGCTCGACGCCCGCCGGCACGACGATCGGCCGGAAGCTCAGCGAGTGCGGGCAAATCGGCGTCACCATGATCGCCGGCACGCTCGGATGGATCATGGAGGCGCCGGCGGCGACCGCGTACGCCGTGCTGCCGGTGGGCGTGCTCACGATCAGCCCGTCGCCCTGCACGCTTGTGATGTGCTTGCCGTCGAGGAAGAGGTCGATGTTGGAGAGGTACGGTGAGGGGCCGCGATCGATCACCACCTCGTTGAGCACCAGCACGTTCGTCGGCAGCTTCTTCTTGTTGCCGCCGCCACCACTTCCGCTGCCATTGTTGTTGTTGTTGTTGACGGCTGGCGCATCGGCGAGCGCCTCCTTCTTCTTGAGCATCACGCAGCGCAGCCGACTGCGCAGCGTGAGCGCCGCATTGCCCTCCAGCACGTTGTTCACCTGCAGCTGAAAGTTGTCGAACTGGAACGGCGTGAGGAAGCCGAGCGAGCCGAGGTGGAACGCCATCACCGGCGGCACCGACTGCTGAAAGAGGTGGCTGGCGTACAGCAGCGTGCCGTCGCCGCCCAAGCAGATGATGAAGTCGATCTTGTCGGTGAGGTCGTCCTTGCCGTCGCGGAACGTCATCAGCTTGTCCTTGATGGCGAGAAACGAGCCGTACTGGTCGAGCGGGCTCTCCTCCATCACGGCCGCCTCCACGAATACCACCATGCGCTTCTCCTACGGAAGGCGCCCGTGGCGCGTGCAAATTACAAACCGTTGATTACAGCTCTATTCATTCTCATAAAAGTCTAGCCGAAGGTGTTTCAGTGCCAATATTTGTGCATTTATGCAAATATTGAATAGCGGCAAATTAATATGTACTTAAATAATACTTTTAAAAAACATTTAACGCAGGCCATGAATAACCATGCATGAGGATTGCAAACGACAATAAAAAATGCAGAATAATAAAGTGGGGCTTACCGTGATGAGCCATTGCACCAATTGCACGAACGGCGAGAGGACGGAGGCGTCGTGCACCTTCTTGATGACGAGCACGGTCAGCGGCGGCTTGTACCACGTGAGCCGTTGGCTTGCCGGATCCTGGATCGTCCTGCAAGAACCCCAGCGTTCAAATACAACACCTCACCAAACAACCAACAACAACAACAACTACAAAGCTATAAAGCTTGAAGCGCGCAAACCGGAAGTGGGCAATATACATGTAATAACGTAGTTTGGAGTAGTCGACGTCGGTGCATACGTTGAACTGGACGAGATCGTTGGTGGCCACCATTGCGAGCGGCTGTGCACTGAGCACTGTCCGACGAACGACGAAGACGACGACGACGACGACTACTCGCGTTGCATCCCCCGCGCGTTCGCTCGCTCCGCACGGCACGACGATCGCGCACCGAATACGCCTGGAAGCGGTGTGTGCACCAGCCGCACGGCACCGCTGATGATGAATGCATTATTCAGGCTCGGTCGGTCGCGCGCGCGCGCGCGTAAAACTTTTGCGTCACACCGTCGTGATACGGCGAAAAGACGGCCGACGCGCGCGCAACAATCGTGAATAATTCGACCGGGGCCTGTCCCAAACCAAAATACGCGCTTCCGCAAAACCGCAGCGCTTCGAGGAGATGACTTACATGACCATCGCCGAGTTCTTCATGATGCGGCCGCATGGTCCAAACTGCTGGATGGGCGATGGCGCATTCAGCGAGCGCGTCCTCCTGCAAACAGAAACAAACCGTCCATCATAATGGTGCAAGAAATACACGCTCAATGACGTCGTTGTTGGTTGTCGTGTTGACGAGTGGAATTGAAATCAAAATAACGCATACGGCGGCGGCGGCGCACCTAACGGTATGATTGTGTATTATGCAGATGCGCACCTATCATGCGACGGCCGCATGAGCACTTAATTAATATCGCATATCAACGTGTATCGCCGCGGCGGCGAACATCAAATGACCTTCCGTCTTTCCCGCGCGCCATTGTAATACATATTTGATATATTCTGTCCAGAAACGGTGGGCACCTACATTGAAACGTTGTCGATGACTTGCGCCATGATGCGGCGAAAGTGTAAAACAAACGACTGGAAACAGGCACTAAAATTGATCGTTCGTTAGTGGTCGTTTGTTATTTATCGCTGTATTTCGCGCGCCGCACAGGTGTCAATGAGGTCACGGCGCGCCCCGAAAACAAACGTGACCTTCCCCGATGGTTTTTTTTACGAGCTGTTACTTTGCAAGAATATGCTCTTATCGCACACACTTTTGTTTTACATTGCCAAGTACAAAAAAAAAAGCGAAATGTGCGCGATAACACTGATAATGCGTGTTATTGCACAAACGATCGCGGGAGCGAGGTGCGGTTGATTACTTCCGCGAATAATTATGTCTTGTTGTTGCGTTCAACGCCGCCACAAAACAAAAATCTTATCTCGTGATAAAGAGCATGCAAAGAAAGCGAATGAACAGACAATGATACTTGTAAAGTGAGTAAGTTATGTTGGCGAGTTAGAGTATTATCGCAATTTTTTGGGTGAATCACCATCTTTTCCTTTCGGGAGCCTATTGTGTGCACACCTGCGCGCGCAAGATATCTGTTTGTATAAACGCGCGTGTTGACCCCGATTCCATCTCGCTTCCACCAATGCCTTGGCAAGTTGGCACTTCGCGAGCGGGCCCTATTGTTATGATCGCCGGGCGCCGTCCGCAACGCTCTACTTACGGCCAAGTGCCTGACCTTCGTCTGCTGCTGCTACTGCTGGTGCTGCAGCCGCCCTGCCGGCATGCGAGGCTCGACGTGCAGGTGCACGCTTCCCCGTTGGTAGCGGCGGAGGGTGGCGGTGGCGGTGTGGCGCAGCCGTTCGCTAGCTTAGGCGGTTCTTGCTGCTGCTGCTGTGCGACGTCCTTCGTCTTCATGCACTGCAGGCGATACTCGAGCCGATCGGCCATGCGGATCTCGTGAAGGACGGACAAGTCCGTCTCGCTGCCCACCCAGAGGTTGTCCATGCCGCCGCCGGTGCGACGCCGCTGCGGCGTTGGGGGCGGCTGCTGCTCACCACCGCATGGGGCACCAGCACCAGCACCACCACCACCGCCACCGTTGCTACCACCACCACGTTGCGTCGCCAATGCGTTCGCACACGCACACGCAATCACGAAACGCACGCACGGCGCGCGAAGCCTACTTGGTGTGCGCCTAGTGCACGCTACTAGCGATCGATCGACCGCCACCTCGAGGATGTCGTCGACGTCGGCCACATTCTCGGCGCGCGCGCGGTGAGCGTGTGCGTCCGTCCGTCCGTCGTGTGTGTGTCGTCGCGCAGCGCGTGTCACTGGCGTTTGGGAAATCGCCCCCACGCCGACGTCGACCACGACGGCGACGACGGCGACGACGACGACGACGACAACAAGGCTTTCACCGTGACGAGCGCGCGTGCGCCCGTGCGCCGCCGGCCGTTCCCTCTCCCTCCCGTCGGCGAGAGATGCGTTGCGATGACCGATACGTAGTTTTACATGTTTATCGTTTTTTATCGCAAAATATTACGCCTGGTGATTGTGAGTGAGTGAGAGAGAAAGAGAGAGAGAGGGAGAGAGTCATGTGTTCAAAATCGCGATTGCGCTCGGACGCGCAATCCGACAATAACAAACCGAGTCGCGCAACAATCGATCGCGGTGGCATTCGACGTATGCCAAGAAGCCTGTGCGATGTCTGTCAGAATTGATAGCTTTGACGATGCGCAGCACAGAGAAAGAGAGAGATTTCCGCCCTGGTGTTGAGGCAACTTTCGAAAAGTGACACAGCATGAGACAGAGACAGAGAGCGAGGCGCAGAGCAACTTATCGGCCAATAAATAGATGTTGTGTAATCATCGGTGGCTGGCATGTGGACATTTGTTGCATTTGATGCAAGGCGAGAGAGATGGCATCGAAAATAGATTCATTCGGTTGCCGCCGCGCCAGATTATTTCGCCTGGGCGTTTGGTTAGGCAACCGAGCGCACGCCGCTTTAACCGTTCGCTCGTTAACTCGTTGAATACGCGCTGCCGATTCGTGATTGTACATGTTCGCGCTGCTTCGTGACTGACAATGAGGCATTGAGTGAAAAGTAAAAGTAAACACTTAATGGGAATTAGTTTTGGCGGCTGCCTTGAGGCAGCGAACAATTTTTTATTGGCGGTGCACGATTGATGTCGATAATAAAACTATAAAAATTTTGAAACTAGCATACCACTAATTATCTACGTCTATCTATATGCAAAAACGCTAAAAACTTATGTCGAGTGAAAAACAAATAATTTAATTGTAAGAGAAGGAAAAAAGGTTTGCACTGCCCGGGAATCGAACCCGGGTCGCAAGAATGGGAATCTTGCATGATACCACTACACCAGCAGTGCGACAGGGGCTGAACGGTAATATCAATCTATATAACGCGCCAACTTCTACTAAACCCACCAAAATTTTCAACATTTTCATTCTTTTTAGTATTAATTACTAACAAATACGTAATTCACATCAGACCTAAATGTGTTTTATGCATTTAGCGCAAGAAGATAGAGAAAAGATTTCCTTCGAGCCGGATTTGAACCAGCGACCTATGGATTTCTATGCGTAATGCCGTTCTACAGTCCACCGCTCTACCAACTGAGCTATCGAAGGTACTGATGGCGCGCGCGCGGGATACTAGGGTCAACTCACATGAATTTGCGCTCGTTGGCGGCGAACTTCTTCAGCGGGCCCGGCGATCCGTTGTGCATCGCCTCGTCGACCATCGCGCGTGCCAAATGCAGATCGCTCTCGTTCATCGCTGCCTGCTCCTACTAACCATCAATCAAATTTTATCGTATAAGTAATACCATAATAGCATGACATTACTGATCGGACAGACAGGCAGAGAGAGAGAGAGAGAGTTAGAGTGTAACGGCTCACTATTATAAACTATAAACAATGCACGCACCACGCGCACCACACCGCGGGCGGGAGGCGTCGTTCAAGGTCGCACCGCGCACGAGATCACTTCTCCGCGCGTTGCAACCCTGACCTAAAAGCATGCGCGTGAGCATAATTACAATGGACGTTCGTCTTCGCCGTCTCTTCGAAAAATGCTCACTGAACTATTTTTGTCGCGTTACATTTCTATGAATGCGAATGATGTCACGAGAGATGCGCGTCCGCCTGCGTCCGCCCGTACCCCGGGTGTGGATGGCTCTTGTAAACAAAACGGCGCGAATACAATAGCGCGCCATGTCCAAAACCCGATGACTATAAATGTAAATATTTAGAGTGATTGTTTTGCTGGTTTCAAATCACATGCGATGATTATCGAGTAGGAACAAGTTTACTTACTTCGGTGCTTGTCTGTCGCCGTTGTCGGCCGAGTCAAACCGGCAACTGGGTTTAATTTTAAACTATTTTACTCGCGAGGCATCTATTTTTATGTTAGCGTTTATATTCGCAGCAAGTTATTCACGCACCGCATGCGGATATTTTGCGCCGCGGGCCGAATCGCGTTCGCCGACGACCGGTGCGCAACTGAACTGAAGCGCGCATTTGCTCACACCGCTCTCGCACACCTCGTTCGTTGGTGCTGCCCGCGCCGGTTACACACACCGAATTCCCAACGTTTATTATCCGTCGGCGCCGCATAAATAAACTTCCCAAACTTCGCCAATCGACACTCCAAGTGCAATTAAAGCAGTTAAGGAGGAAACAAAGAAACAATGAATGTAAACGTAGAAAATTTAATACAGTGTAAATGTAATGATTGTAGATGCGTGGACTTCAAAGTTTATGGGGGCGCGCGACGTCACCGACCGAGGAGCACATCTTGGCACATCATCGCACTTAACCGAGGGAGGCGGCGGAAATCAGCTCATTGAGGCGGTCATGCGCGGCAGGCGAGCGCAGCATGCCCTTGTTCTCCTTCGTCTTGACGCGCATTATCTCCGTGTTCACGTTGCACATCACGGCGAGCACACGCAGCACGAGCTTGCCGAAGTCCTCATCCGCGTCGTCGAAGTGCGTGAAGAGCGTGTCGATGATCACCTCGTGGTGCGGCTCGTTCGTCTTGGTGGTGAACGGCGCCGGCGTGAACTGCAGCAAGACGCGCAGCGCACGTATGGCGCACATGCGCACGTCGTCGAAGGGATCGTCCAGCCGCTTAAGAAGCACTACGCACCCACACGCGGTAAAATGACCAGCAACAACAAGTGAATCTGATTCAAATTCACTTACGCGGATAGATGGCGATCAAATGCTCGCACTTCCACAGCGCGTGGCGCATCATGAGGCTCTTCAGCCGCATGAGGATGTCGATGGCGAGATAGCGGCTGCGGCGCGAGGCGTCCTCGGTGAGTGTGTACAGCAGCGGTAGGAGCAGCTCGCCGAGCTTCACCACAACGGGCTTGTCGAGGAAGACGTTCGTGGACTTCTTCAGCACCGACGCCAGGCAGTTGGCGGCAGCCGTGCGCAGCGCCTCCGCGGTGCGCCCCGCGCGCCACACGAGGATATCGGCGAGTGAGCCTAAACACCAAACAGTAAGATTTAAATATGTATGTACAACTCTTCCCCATCCCGGCGCACTTTCGATTAGATGGAGGAAGAAACGGTCCACATCCTTGGCAGATTCAAACAGCGCCTCCTTCTTCTCTAGGGTATTGCCAAGCGCAAGAAGCGTCTTCAGGCGCGAGTCCGGATCGGCGTCGGTGGAGAGCGCCTCGCTCAGGATGCGACCGATGGCGTCGAGATTCTGGCCGAACGCCGCGCCCGCGTGCGCCATGATCGTCTCGAAGATGCAGCTGTCAGCGCTTTGCTCCGTCCATGTGCGCGCGTCCGTCTTGATGCACGCCAGCAGCCCCGGCAGGTAGCGCTTCCACATCTCCGAATTGGTTGGGATGCATAGCATCGCGCGCAGATGATGCACGCGCTCGTAGCGAATGGCGAAGTTCTCCGGATGCGCCACGCTGTACAGCGTCACCACCATGTTGAAGAGCATCTGCCCCACGGCGACCGGCTGCACCGGCGTGTAGCTCGTCTGGATGGCACTGATGCACTCCAGCATCTCTTTCTGGTAAATCTTCTGCTCACACACAACACATGCGAAAATAATCGAATAACAGTTTAAGCGCTGGTGTGCCACGTGTCTTACATTGCGATCATAAGCGACGCCACTATCGTGGAGTGTGCGCACGATTTCCAAGAGATGCGGCTCGATTGCCGGCACCGGCGTGCCGCGAATGAACTCGACGACCACCGCCATGTGGCCGAAGTGCGTGTTCTCGGCGAAGACGGGCAGCACCAGCTTCGTCCAGTTCTCGGGCGGCACGAATCGGCCCATCATATAACAGGCGCGCAGCACCTGGCAGGAAGGCAAACGCTATAACGAATGATGGCGTAAGTCATCCAAGCACACTGCTTACGTAAGTGTTGACGCGATTCTCCTCGTCGCGTGCGGCGCTGTAGATCGGCGCGAGCAGTCCCTGCATGTGCTGCACAATGGCGTCCTCGCAGTGCACCACGACGGCGCAGAGCAGCTGCGCGCAGCGATACCGCACGTGCGTCTGCCAAGCAACCAGCTCACGACCGAGCGCCGCGACCAGTTTGCCCACCTCACGTTGCACCAACATCCGGCATCCCAGACGCGGACGCTCCGCATCCGCCAGATACCAAGCCGGACGCTCCGTGGGGAAATCCATCTGATCCTTCAGATCACGCTCGTTCTCCTGCTCGTAGTTGATGCCGACGCTCTCCCACAGCCGGCCCACAGCGTTGCGATTCTCCGGCCACTCGTCGTACAGGCACGTCAGCACCAGCGGCAGCAGCTTGTGGAAGTACGAGTAGCGGTCGCGGTACTTGAGCATCAGGTTGGTGCCCACCTCCGCCGCCGCCAGGCGCACATCGGAGATGGCGTCGAAGAGCGCCTCGGTGAGCGGCGCAATGCTCTCCTCCAGCGCTTTGCAGTCGGCGTGCAGCACCAGCTCGCCGACGCAGCGCACACCGTCGATGCGCACGCGGTAGCGCTGATGCGCCATTGCGCGCAGCGCCGCCGGCAGCAGCGAGTGCGCGTGCGGCGCAAACGCCTCCGGTGCACACTGCGCCAGCTCGATGACGGTGTGCAGGCTCTGCGTCACCACCGACGGAAAGCCGTCGAGCAGCGTGTGCTGCAGCACGGCGGCATACTCACCGGCGAACGGCTTCACGAAGCGCGCGTTGTACTTCGCGAGCACACCGTGCAGCATGCAGAGCAGCTGCAGGCGCAGCTCCTCGGCCTCCTCGACGCACTCGGGCGTGCCGAGCCGCTCGACGGCGACCGGCATCAGATAAGAGAGGTAATAGTCGTTGTGCGCGAGCGTCTCCAGGTAGAGCGTGCGCACGACGGCGATCGCCTCCTCGCGCACCGCCTCGGAGGAATCGCGCAGCGTCGCGAGCACGTGAAGGTGGCACACGCGGAACACGTCGTGGCGCTGCTCGTCGGAAAGGTCGGGGCCGCTGCAGGCGAGCGCGTCGTCAAAGGCGCGCAGAGCGTCGCGGCGCGCGGTCTTGTCGGCGGAGAGCATCTTCGCGCAGAGGCGCTCGAACACGGCGAATTCCGGCTCCGGATCGGGTTGGTTGCTGCTGCTCATTGCGAACGGTAAGCGGAAATATGCGTGCGCGTCGGGCGATGGTCGGTGAACGTTTGCTCGATTGCGATCGTGTGATTGCTAATCACACCTCGGTGCGGTGGCATCGATCAAACAAATTGCTTTTTTTTGCGCACCACCTGCTAGATTAATTCGGCGTTGCCAAGGGACACAAGCGACCGTTAGGCTTTTGTTTCAAACAACTCGTACGGCTTGTACGTCACGCTACGTCACTGTACGTCACCGTACGAGAAATGAGATTCGATCTAGAAATGCATTTTCATTGTATTCGATAATCGCTATAAAAAAATGACTTAATCGTCCAGTCATATTGAATCAATCGAAATACGAGCGGACCATCATTTCGGAAGTGATACAAAACCAGACAATGAAAGTAACACACATCCCTCTTTATAAGTAAGTAGCTACCAGTCAATAAATTACTCAACAACACAATCTCACTGCATCACACAACGAAAAAATGAACACCTTTCGGACCGAGGAGTGTACTGTACAAGCAACCAGTAGCGCACCTGCGGCACCTGCTGCACACTAGTCGTAAATCAGCGTGTGCTTGTGGTAGAAGAGCAGGTACGCCTGCTGGTCGAGCACGTGGTCCACGCTTATGCTCTTCACGTGCTCGCTGTCGCACTCGTACCAGCAGCCGCTAAACTGGCGCACGTATGCGATGTAGTGGCCGTCGTTCACGCCGCCCGTGTGAAAGATGACGGCGAACAGCGAGTAGCGGGCGTCGGCGTGCACCGGCTGCGGCGGGTGGTCGAAGCGCGTGCTCAGGTACGGCGCCATGTCGAGCATCTCCGGAAAGTTGATCTTCGTCACGATCTTGCGGCGCACCTTCTTCGAGATGTTCTCGACGCGCTTCAGGTGGAAGCAGATGATCATCGGCAGCACCTTGAAGCTCATCTGCTTGGTGGTACTGCTCTTCACCTTGCACTTGACGCACGCGACGTCCGCCTCGAGGTCCTCGATGCGCGTGTAGCGCTCGAGGATGGCGACGAGCGTCTCCGGCCGGTGGTCGATCGCCAGCGAGATGGTCGTCACCGGTTCAATGGTCGTCGACACGTACTTGCACGCGCTGCACACGATCACGCTCTGAAAGAAGCCGGAGAAGATCTGATCGATGATGTTCGTCGCGACGTTGCCGTTGGTGATGTGGTCCGGCAGCAGCCCGGATGCCACGCCACCGCCACCGCCGCCGGTGCCGTCATCCGCCTGCGCCTGCTGCCCGTCAATATGCAGCCCGTTGAGGAGGTCAACGAGGAAGTCGTGCACGTCGTAGGAGACGTTCAGCTCGATATTATGCATGCGCTTGCAGGCGATGCACAGCAGTTTGCTGAGGGCCAGCGGACCGCTCTCCTCGCCGTAGAACTCCTGCGCGATGCTGGTGAACTCGCAAATGAGGCACGAGATGGCGGCGAGGCTGCATTTGTGCTGGTCGCTGAGCAGGTAGTCGCGCAGCAGCGGCGTCACCATGAACACCTGCGTGATGGTGTTGATGAAGCAAGTGTTGCCCAGGTTGTAGAGGCCGCGTATGCCGAGACGGTTCTCGGGCGTTGGCTTGATGTGGCGCGGCCCTCCCGGCCGCCCGTTGCGCTCCTCCTCCATCTTGATCGTGCCGTTGAAGTCCAGCAGGCGATTGTTGCAGCGGCTCGCCGTCATCGTGTTCTCCATCGCGACGCGGTCCAGGTCGGCGTCGTACACATAGTCGCCGCATTTGGAGCAGTGCAGCTGCCCGTAGGCGAGCTCCAGCGCGAACGTGTGCTTCTTGATCTTGCAGTGGTCGCGGATGTGCTTGTGGCAGCCGAAGTAGATGCAGTGCACGCACGCGTGCATGTACGGCCCCATGCGCTGGCAGTTGTGGCAGAAGCCGTTGTTCATCTGGAAGCAAAACTCGCACGGGTGAACGATTGGCATGGGGGACGGAACGACTGTACCTTCGTCCGTTTATATTCGCTGTCAGCGCTCACAACGAACACCTGGTGCAGGACGGCGTAGACGTTCAGTTCGTGCTTCTTAAATGCGTCGATGTGCGGGCACAGCGATGCCGCCACCGCGACGCTCTTGCCGTTCTTACCCGCCGAGCACATGGTTGCAGCAGGCTCGCCGCTCGCCGATGATGATGATGATGATGATGACGACGACGACGACGGCGGCGGTCCACGTAGAGCACGGAGTGGCGGCGGCAGCATATAAACAAATCGTCGTCGATGCGTAAAACAGCTTTCAGGGAGCTGCTGTCGCACGCTGTCCAACGCCGGCGTCGATCCGCATTTTAGCGCACCGGTGCGTTCACTGTGGTGCCCACTTTACGAATTCGTCATGCTTGCCGTGGTTGCTTCTATGCCTTCCATGATGAGACACAAATGAGACACAAGGGACACAAGCGGCACAGGCGATGCGGATCTGGAGATTGGCGGAGATGATGGTGTGCAGTGGTGTGGGTCCAGCAGGTGTTGGTTAGGAGTGGTAAGAATCAAGAAAGATTATGGCAACCCTGCCGGCCACCCAGTAGCATGCCTTTTTTTAAATTTGCAGTTTGTCGATAGATGGCAATAAAAATGATTGATTTTCCCGTAATGGTTACTTGGCGGGGGGAAGTCATTACGGTTGCCTGTAATTGCGCCCGTATTCCCCCCCGATAGGGCTATTACAAATGTTTGGACGCGTCGCGAGCATTGAGGTCTATAATAATGGAGCGCTCACGGGGGCAAAAAAAACAGGCTAGCATGGGCGCAGCCATCTTGGAGCGTACGCTTGCTGCGCCGCTGCAGACCACCTTAGCCAAATGATGAACTAATAATTTTAACCTAACTAATAATCGGTATTTTCGTTCGTTGTTAATTTATTATAGTTTGTATTTTGAAGAT
>JARJDR010013456.1:0-10811 GCA_030264135.1 Myllaena sp. GC000078 | reverse complement strand
GGGGGGAAAACACAGGATTATCAGATTTAATGCACGTTCACTTCGACGGGGTGTTTATTCATTTCATTGATATTGCAAATTCGGCACAAAAATGCAATTAAAGCGTCAGAGTCGCCCCGCCCGAGACTAAAAAACAACCGAACTTGGTTTGGTAATGCACGCGGAAAATATTTATAACATATTCCAATAAACAAGGCTATAATTACACCTGCCCAGCGCTCGAGTGCGGCACGCCGACGGCGCTGATTATGTCGGCTCGTACCGCACCGGCTCAGTGCACTGCGTCGAGAGAGCGAGCGAAACCGGCTGCAGCAAGCGAGTATGTTTTCTCACACGGCGATTAATATTTATCGGTGCGCCTCGACGGCCGGCGATCGACTTAAGGGGACGGACACGGTAAAAATTAAGTCCTAGTATAGCCACGGTTATTGCAGTAAAATAAACATTTTACCGTGAATCTCCGCGCCCGAGGAGGGAAATGTGATCTTGATTCGTTTCTAATCAAATCATCAAAGATAACGTCTTTGTTTCGGCGTTGCAAATACGGTCCTGTTGAGGTATTGCAAATATGATGATGTTGTGCGCATGGAGCGCATTATTTTATAGACTTTTGCCTGTAGCTGCCGCCGCCGCCGCTGCCGACGACGACGACATGTTATAAATTATTAGTGGGATGGCTCCGTTTTCTTATTGCACGCCATTGCGCACCGTTTGGCACGCGGATATTGCGCGCGATAAAGTCGCAAACAACGCGCGGCGATGAGACAACATCCATCTTTGCTCCGCTCTCCCCCTCTATCCTCGGAAGGGTGTATGTATTAATATTACGCACGTCACATTGTCGACGACCGACGCATCGTGCACCCCGTTTATTAAATATAAAACGAGCGCAAAATGAAAACAATAAAGGTGCTAGATTTTACTTTGTAACTAGGTGCATACCCTAGTACTAATGAGATGTCATTCTGCAAAAGTTCTGCATGGATATGTCATAAATACTCGGCGCACGTTCTTCGACAAAGACAATTCGTTACGTTGGCGGTGGTCGCAAGCGTTCATTAGCCCGACAACGGCCGTCTAATATACTACCGCGGAGCACGCGAGGCCGCCACCATAAATAAGTGGTCGCCGCGTCCGTCGGGCGGGCAGCTCCTCTCCCCCGCTGTAATCATGTCATCGAAAATGTCCCGGATCTGCGTTCGTGCCCATGAATCACGCGGCGCGTCCCGTTGACATAGCCCCGTAATCCGCGAAACATGCCATGCCGTGTCCAAGACATTAGATAATGACCCCGAGCAGTCCAAAGGCAAGGCGAGGGGCTCCTAATATCGCGCGCACACGACACACGGGGAAACCACCCTTACTATAGTGGAAGGCGTGCGCTGAAGAACATTAGTGCGAACAAGATTTTCGTTAGTTAATCAAAGCGACCACAAACGACGACACACCTTCCGACCAGCGGCAGATAATAGCGGCCACTCACGCCAAACGCATCCCGATCGATAGCGGCCGAGGCTAGCTAGCGCAAAGGTGCGTTATGATAGCGCCGCTCGAGCCGGGTGCGGTGAACCGCGACATCGTAAACCACGACCGGACGATATTTACGATGTCGTCCTGCGCGCGCGCGCCGCGGATACGCAACGGGGGATGGCCCCCATCGCAATCGGTTTGTCAACGGCTCTATCGCGACTAAATTGCTCATGTTCGCACGCGCTGTTTCTTCGCAGCGGGATGACTGCACGCCGAAGAATGCGCCATTACGATTTATTAACGAGCGAGACACCGCACACACACACACAGACACATGCGGCGGCATCAATTAACTCCACGGACAAATGACAAACAACGCACACGCGCAATACCCACAGACCATGATGACCACGAAGATGATCATCATCATCATCATCGTCTTCTTCTTCTTCTTCTGCGGTCTTTGCGGCGGCGCTTTAATGATCCGCGGCGCGCTCGTATAGCATTATGTATCGATACTCGTTAAATGATTCATTAACGATGGCGATCGTGATTTAAATTAATTACCGCGCCCGTGTGTGTCCCATGCGCTCGCTGCGCCGGATAGTTTTCTGATTATGTATTTGCCGGGCGGCGGAGGTGAGGTGCTTCACCTTAGTGTTATTTTGACGATGGCCGGAGTGATTGAAAAGATGCATTAACACTCCGGGATGTAAGTAAGTAACGTTTCGCAACTATCATCCGCCTACAACCGTGTAGTAATGTTACCTGTTCGCGCGCGTTCTCGCGTTTTGTCTGGTGCGATGTTGATCAATGATAGATTGCGGCGGCGCGGCGCCGGCCCACCACTACCCGGTTCTTCTTTTCGGGGGGCATGCCGCAAACATTCCACCACCGCGGTAATCAATCTTGTGAATAAATCAATCAAAACGTCTGATTTGCATTGCCGGCCGGACGGCAGCGAGAGAGGGGTTGGTTATAAATGGTAGATGGGGGTGGGAGCAAAGTGCTTCGTTCAAGTGCTTCGGCTACGGCGGAGGGCGCTAAATAAAAATATCATCCTGCATTTCAAACATGAATGCGAATCGATATGAATGTCAACGTCAGCCAAGCAACCAACTTCCTTCCCTCCGGCGGAAGTGAAATTAAAGCGAATTCTTTTTATGGCGTGCATAACTTTGTGCCAGATAGTTAATTAGAAAAATGCAGCCGAAAATCTCCATTCTGTAATTTATGAATTCCTCGCAAACGTGACAACAGAGTGGCTGTGTGTAGTGTGCATGTTGCGGGCGCACAATTTAACAAGCATCGCGAACCGCGGTCATAAACCAACGCGAGCGCTCACCGCCCACGCATCACAACCTGTCCCCCCATCGCGGTGACGGCGGCGGCGGCGGCTGCGCTTGTAATATGCGTCCACATAAATCTGTCATAATTGTACGCCGACACACACACAAAGCGCCAAAGCGCGTATATCTGGTCCACGGCGCTGCCCGCCAGAGTACTTAAGTACCCATGGGGTGACAATAAAATAACTCCGAGAAACGGCGACTCATCTTCGCGTCGCGCGGAACAAAACACGCGCGCACACGCCGAATAAAGAACACACCACGAATCGATACGTTACCAAAGGACGAACGGACATTAACATAACAAGAGGAGGCCCGAGAACTGGTTATGTGCACCACGCGCGCGCGCTCTTTACTCATCAAGCACACACACACACAACTCAGCCGGAATACAAAGGAGGAGGCAAAGGATAAAAGTACTACTACTACAACTACTCACTACCACCACGGTTGCTCCTTGAGGAGCACACCGCCGCATCACACACCTCTTCTTCGTCTAGAGTTGCCACTGCATCATTGATTTGTGGCGGCCAATGTTACGCCCTCGCCACGCAGAAAATAAAAGACAAAAAAGACCTCGGAAATGCGATTGTCAAAATCGTACGCGCGCGAAAAGAGTACAGAGTTTTATCGTGGGAAGGCGGCAGGTGTACGAAAGCCTCGCGGCCGATAAGCGACATGCCACCGCCGAGAAATTCTTTCTAATTAACTCCATATTTACACACTATTCAATGCCGCGCGGCGCCGATTACAAAAGCTCTCGCCGGAGCGAGCTCTAATGATATTAGTATCGATCATGATATCGCATGATAGGTATACTATCTCCCAAACGCATCTATGTGTACTTTGCGGTTTTCCCCGCGCATATACTACAACCCTTTTTGGAATGGATTGGCCCGTGTGTGTGTGTGTAAGGACTCATCGTTACCCCGGTTACAACCACCATCAGTGGCGGCGGCGGTGTGCATACGTCGCACTCCTAATTGGGAGATTTTGCAGCAGCCGAGCGCCGGAGATACGATACGGTGTTATAATGTCATATTTCGCATGCCTGGCAATATAATGTCTGGAGCCACCCCTTTCGCGAATGCTCAAATCTAATTACGCCTAAATTTAATACTGAAAGCTACCCGCATGAGTAAAAAAAAACTTATAGCCACGCTCGGTATTTGTTCAATTACGCATGCAAACTTTTGCTTTTTTCTTTGGCTCTTTCTCTAACGAAATTTGGTTGTTGCGCGGCTGGGCGCGTATAATTGTATTACGATCCGACCTATGCACACAGTGCCGGATTTGTTCGAAATAGAGGCAATGCAGCAGCCTTTCATACCCGTTATTATAATCAACGCGCCAAGGATGATTTTTCGATTTTCATCCGCCGCTATGGATGGCATTCGTTTCCGTATTGTTCGCCGCGCGCGGCTCTCCCAGTGCCGCAATATTATTAATTTCAGTAATTTGACAGTGTGAACGACAGCAGCTTCGGGCCGCCTGCGCCGAATGTGTTGCAATGACACTGCCGATCCACAGCACAGGTAGGTAGATAGGTAGATATGCTGCCGTTGTGCCTCCGTCGCCTTTGCCATCATCTCGCAAGAGATAATGATGAAAAGGCACGGGAGAGGTGTCAAAAATCGCGCCGTCATCGTCTTGATTAGGTCAGATTTACATCGCCTCCGGACCTTCCCATGATGCGGCACTTCTGTGCGTGCGCCTCCTCCTCGAAAATGGACCGACGGCGCGGCGGCTAGAAACGTTGATAGAACTTTGCGCCTTCTCTTCTCGACCACGGAAAGGTGACATCTAATTTACGCCAACTGTCACCTGCGCGCGCTTATTATTTCGGTTTTTGAATCGAATCACGTATCATCCCCGCTATTAACCAGTGGGGTGATCGGCAAGTTTTCAGCGGCGCGCAGGTAGAAATATAGTTCATTACGCATCATTATGTGCCTTGGGGTTGACAAAAGGCGCCGTAATTAGACGGTCTCCTCGCCGCCGCCCGAAGAAAAACTATCATCGTGTCGCCGCGCACAATGCGATATGGATACAACGCGCATACAAGACGTCAGGTGGATTCGTCATACACACACACTTGGTTCGCATGACACAAAGTGGTACCACGAACACTTCTCTTGCCTCCCGATATTCATCATCATCACCATCATCATCATCATCATCGACGGGCGCGTCGTTCGTTGTCGCGATCCCCATCGTCATCGTCCTCATAGTTGTTATCGTCGATGACGAAGATGACGACGACGATGGCGGTGCGGTGCTGCGCACAAAAGAAGTTAATTAAGAATGTGTCGCGCGAGCGCGCGCTGGCTATTAAACATGTTTAATAATCACTTTTCCCCGGTCTCCGGCGAAATAATAACAACACGATCGCTGTGAGGGATCGTCATGCCATTAATATAAGCATATCCTGCCGTCGCGTCGCGTCGTTGCCGTTTTGAATCGAATTGAAAAGCGGCGCAAAGTGTTTTCTAGGAAGTCTTATCGGTTATGTTGGTTTTATTTATTTATGAATCGATCACGGTGGTCATAAAGAATTCCATTAGTGCCGCGCATTGCGCGTGCGCGGGGGTTGGTTGCGCAGGTGGAGGGAAAAGTGAGGTGTGCGTGACGTGATTGCTGTCGCCGGCGCGACAACCGGCAATTTCCTTTTCTCGAAATGCCGTGTCCTTTATGTGTCACCTCCTCTCCTCTCTCCTTTGCGGCACGCGACCGGATATACGGCAATTCCATGCCGTATTAATGAAATCCCCCCTCCCGCCCTGCCCCACGTTCCCAACTTAATATTTTCCTCCACTCTATAATTAGTTTATGAAGCGAGGTGACAACCGCTTCACTCCGAACATGACATGACAGGGAAAATAAACCACGGGGGCATTCACTCACCGTACAAATGGTGGGCGCCTGAAAGACGCGTTCGCGCGTCGGCGGGTCGCGATGATGCAGCCGCGTCCGCGAGCCGGACGGCGTCGAGGACGCTGCCGTCGTTGTCGTCGTCGTCGTCGTGATGCTCTCGCGCGTTGCAGATGTTGACGATGGTGACGCTGGTGGTGGTGGTGCGGTCGACGTGGTCGAAGTGGGCGTAGGCAGATTGGGTCGCGGCGGTGCAAAACCCGTCGCGTCGACCCCAGCGCCCGCCATCGTCGTCAGCAGCGAGGAGCATTCCGGCCGGAAGAACCACGACGCCACCGAAGCCCACTGCAACAAAAAAACCAGCCCAATGACATCTTCCTTCAGGATGGCTAATGGATGTTGTCAGCACAGTAATAAAAAAAAGCCGAATGTATAAAAATAGCGTTGTCACCACCGGGTTGGTGTCATTCATTGCATCATCGATTGGCACTCTCATTCCTAAAGAGTGCACACGGCATCATCCAGAGTTTGAGAGCGCGCATATGTAATATGTAAATAAGCAGATACCGAAATAAATTAGGCGTAGCGCGCTCGGCACAAAGGCAGGCCGCCGAAAAAGATCCGCAGCGATCGCTTTAAAAACAAATATATGCTGCTCTCAACTAGATTGGTTCATACCCCTCCATGCTACACACAGTGACATGGCAAAAACAAGC
The DNA here is from genome assembly GCA_030264135.1 of Myllaena sp. GC000078. Lineage (NCBI taxonomy): Eukaryota > Metazoa > Arthropoda > Insecta > Coleoptera > Staphylinidae > Myllaena > Myllaena sp. GC000078. Next base: position 4,405 of record JARJDR010013456.1, on the reverse strand, counting down.
CGTTTGCTGTAAAGCAGTTGTTTGTGTGCACACCCTGTGGCAATGGGATAAACAAAACGCGGCGCGGGTGGAAAGTAACGACACACATCTATCGTCAAACCGCGTCCATCTAATTCCATCTTTCGCATGCCACCCTCTTCCCCTCTAGTACCCCCAGCCAGCGGCAGGCAGAGCGTTGCGATGGGGTTGCAACGTGACCGGAGGGCATTTGCGCGGCCGGCACGAATTTGAAGAGATGTTTGCGTATTATTTGAGGACGACGCACGACGTCCAAATATTAATATCTAAATTAACCCCGAGGATAAAGTTTATTAAGCAACCCCATCATCATCAAACCTCAGCGGAGATGCTATACTCGCACCCCTTAAGCATTCCACTCTCGTCGCACGCATGTTTGAAATAATTTGACGACCATGTGAATTTTAATAATATTAGCGGAAAAATGTGAATAATGAATGCGCGCAGCCATCAAAATATCAACAATGTAAATGATGCCAAGATTTATAAGTGTATGAAATTTCATCCTATCCAGAGCGCCTAAATGATTATTTACACGCTGTTTGTTTAAGTCGTGCGCGCACGCAAATCATTTACGGCGCACGAAGGAACAATTAAAATTGCACACAATGCATGTGAAACAGATTCAAGAGTAGATCAAATCCATTGTTTCGCAGCCACGTAATTAAGCGCATGTGCTTAAATGCGGTCCTGCTTGGTGCGCGGTTCACATGACATGCGGGCTTGTTAATTCGGTTGACAAACAACGGCGACAGAGCGACCGCGCGGGTGCTAAAAGGACACATTTCCGAATTGAAACGCGCGCCGCCCTCGGTGCACTAACACCCAGCGCAAACAGAACGGCGGACAATGTGCGAAAGCCATTTCATTTCGTGTGTCCTACCGCGCGCGGCCTACCGGATTACACACCGCGCCTGACCGCGCTCCATGTGGACACTTCACACAATTACGTAAAGTCCAAAGGACAATAATCCGAGCGTGTTGACACTGGTCATTAATAGGCTGCGGGCGCAACGAGTAAAAGAAGATCAAATAATCTAGAAAGCAAGTAGCATGGATGAAAAGTGATCCGATAACTGAGTGAAAAAGATACCGACCGACCGCCGCCGCCGTCGCCTTTGTTTAGCACTTCTTGCGCCGCGGTAATACCCAAAGTCACGTTACTTAAGCGACTCAATCCACTTTTTCGCTGCCCAAAACGATCCCATCTAGTTGTCATAATCGCGTTCGCGTCCGATGAAAGCGATTTCAATCACTTATCGGATGATTTAAGCGCGTCCCAGTCTAATCGAGAGTCATGACAATTTAATGCGAACGCCGCGAGGCACTTTAAATGCTCTTAATTAAGTTGCGTCCGAAATCAAAACGCCGCACGTCCGTCAGCGGCGCGCGTTTTGGAATAAATTAGTGTTTTTGAAGGTTCGGTTGCCGCCCCCTCCTGCCACATCATTATCGCATGTCGATCACAAAACACAACATCGGGTGCATTAACGCGTCGGGAGATTTCCGCGTCGATTCTGTCACTGGTCGTCCGCGGCGGCGGCGCAGCTTCGAATCGTTAATTGAAAGGTGGGCGGAGTCGCAACGTGGAATTTTCGATTAGGCAACGCAACCAATGGACGACAAATTTCATCGTGTGCACCAACCAACACCCCTCGCGCGTGGCTTACATACAAACATGTCTCGTCGCACTAGCTAGCGCATAATTAATAGCTGCTTGGCGCCGTAATTATACATTGATTCGGGGCGCGCGATAAAAGCCGATTTAATTTCAATTCAACCGCTAGATGAACGAACGCAGCCGTAAATATTTGACGAGCAGCAGCAGTAGAGCTCGAAATTAATCATAAATAAACCCCTATTGGCGAAAATATTCCGCGCATCGATAAAAATGGGGAAATTTTCAAATTTCCATCAAGCGATCGCCTTTAACGGACGGCCCGCAATCAATTAAAACACGCGTATAATACGCGAAGCGGATTGTGCCCTTCGCATTCCGTAATTGGCGCATAGCAACCGTTTTTCCGCGCAAAGAATGCCGAAATAATTCGCATTCGTAACGAAAGCATTCGCATCACAATTTATTTGCGATATTATAGAAATGGTATGAGGAGTGAATCGGCGATTAGGCAGATGTACATGCAAACGGCGCACCCGTAACAAACCAAAGGGTTGGAAGGAGGGTGAGCGCACAAGCGAATGGCGGCCGCGGGTGAAAAGGGTTTGCGCGGCCAATGTATTAGGGTTGCGCATTGAACGTTGCCAATATTATTATATTATTATATACAGACTGCGAGGGATGGGATGGCGCGCATTATTCAATATGGAGAAATGATAAGTTTAAAGCCGGTTGCCGGTTCGAAAGCGACCCCGAGGACGACGACAACGACTAAGGACGATGGGAGAGGAGGTAATAATAGCGTCGAACGGCGGTATGTTAAGGACCCGCGCGATAATGTCGAGGGCTGGCGAATGCACACCACGCGCGCGCGCGTCATTATGCCATGGAAAGGGTTAATTCGGGCGACGAGGGGAGGGCTTGGCTGCTGCGGCCATATTTGATCAATAATTGAGTTAAACAACTAAACTGCCATACAGCACACACACATGTACAAGCGCACCATTCGATAAGTAGTCGTAGGCGATCATTAAAACTCAAGGATGATGATGATGATGACGATCGGGAGGGTTAAAGAATAGCAGTGAGGGTGGGTCCTCTTCCACTGCTACTTGCCATGTATTATAAATATGTATGACTAATTAGATGGATTTTTTTTATTGAAACCGATTGCATTTCGAGAGGGCCCATTATAAAAACCGAGAGGGTAACCCTTTTCGCCGCTACCATCTTTGAATCATGAGAGCGTAACGGCCATATCCACACACATAAGGCACCCCCCAAACAACGCCCACCTCACCTGCCCCGTCATTAGCGCTGGCTGGCCCTACCCTACCCTCCCCTCCCGCCGCAAGTCTAGTTACGAATCGACACCACCCTTCCACCGACAACCACCCTTCGACAATGTATGCTTCGCTCCAAGTAAGAAAACAAACATAAATTAGTGTAAACGCAGAATATTCGGATATGCCTAGGACTAGCAATTGGCCGTCTCGAGACGCACGGGGTCCGTAATGACGTGGCGGCGGCGGCAGGCGCTCGCCACACGTAATAAATTGCTTTTTGATGACCGGCTCGAGATTTACATACACCTACCCATGTACGAGCAAACATTGTTCAAATAATAGGTGAAACAGCGCCGAGGGAGATTTAATATCGTTACTGAAGAGGGCGGCGCGGCGGCTGGACCGCTCTCATCTCTCCTCTCCTCCACCCCCGCGGAGGAAAGAAATGTTAATGCAAAGCAAACAACCGTACCGCGTTCATTATCATTCAGTAAGGTTCAATTCAGAACCGTACTTAAAACAACTTTCATCTAACAATAAATAGAAATGACACCGGTAATACAATCCTGTCTGTCTATTTGGCAAAAAACAACATTGATGATAACGCGCGAGAAAAAATTGCAGCGTTCAAAGATTCGGTGCATGGAGCAAAACATGAATATTGTTCAACGCCGATAACCGGTCGCTGTCACGGCTTGGTGACACTCCCGGACTTTTTCCACCGGAGGTCACTCGTGCGCGGCGCGATAACCACAAACCGTTACCAGTTAGTCAAGTAATTGAGTGATTTTCGCAAAAACTCGCTTTTGATAAACCGTGCTCTGAACACATGAGATCACTCATTTAATAATCCGATGCATTTTAATTTGCATTATCGCCCGTCTTTGACATTGTGATAATGGCAGTGATCCTTTCAACAAACTCAACTTTAGTAAGTCAGTACCGATATTGATTTACGGCGTGATTTTCGAGTTGGTGTTGACACCTCACGGCGCATAGGTAAGTCAGGTCGCCCACGCAACGGTGACACTCATTCGCTCATGCTGAGGTAGCCAAACCGCATTACGATGCACGTGCATTGCTTATTGATATGTTAATACCATTCATTGTATTTAAATGATGTTGTGATGCTGCTACACTTGTATAAATTTACACATTTACGCCCGACAGCTAAGCAAATACGATTGTATGCCAGTACATATTAAGTAATCACAATCGTAAAAGATAATAATAATACGCAGTGTGTAAAATAGGTATCCACCTAAAAGCGCACATATGCTTAAACAAAGTTGACATATAATTTTCATATAATATCATAAATCAACTTAAACACACTACGGCGTAAGTGTATAAGACTTAAGTGCAAGTGAATCAAATTGCTCACAGACATGATAATAACCGGCTGGTACGACTACGTTCGCACATGACGCCTTTATACGATTCGTTAGCCATTAAAATAATTAGATGTAAACACACGTCATCG
>JARJDR010013455.1:0-16859 GCA_030264135.1 Myllaena sp. GC000078 | reverse complement strand
TTAATCTCGTTCTTTTTCTTTTCTTCATGGCGCGCAGAAAACGTATTAAAGTTTTCCGAAAAAACGAGCAATAGCCATATTTGAATGGAATACAAAGAACAACCACCAGAAGAAGAAGAAGATGAAGAAGAAGAAGGAGATGAAGTTGATCTGGTTTTTCGGTGAAATTAACCCGCTCATCGCCGCCAAGCAGTCTGCAGCAGCAACAACAGTACAACATGAAACGGTAGCAGTTTGCAACTAAAGCGATTGGAAATTGTAAGGCTTACAATTAAGAATGAAACAAATATTCTGAAAATTGATAGCGATGCAGAAATTAATAGTTTTCCGCAGACATGATGCGTAACTGGCTGTCACAGCGCGCGGAAAACAAATGAAGAGACGCGAGACAAGAACGAGAAGAAGAAGAAGAAGAAGAGGAAGATTGGCGCTCATTAAAGGGACACGCGTCGCGCGCGCGAACGCAATTAGTGCGCCGCATAATTGGCCCGGCAATGAGACGTGCGACCGACCGCACACATCGTCCTCCACATATTTAAGTTACAAGTCGCAATTCAATAAGTAATTAATATGCTTTTGTTCATTAATCTTTTCTTTTTCCATTTTTAATCTTTTTCTCGCAATTAAGTAGTAGTGAAATAGGAGAGGCTGAAGAAATGGGTGGTTTCCGCCAAGTTTTAGTAATAATTCATTTGGATGTCGCCTCCTGCGCCTATCGAAAGTGTATCGAATCGCGCGCTGCCGACGCGGCTCAGCGGCAAAAGGGTTCACGGACGGACGGACGGCGACGGGAATATCCACCATACCTCAAAGTTAAGTCACTTCCCGGCCATCATTCATCCAAATGCACGAACCATACACGAAGGATATGTCAACCACTCCAACTCCAGTTCTAATTTTCGTGTCTTGCAAAGCTCTTCTTTGAAAGAATGTCTACGTTTCTACTTTGGTTACCATCAGCAGTCGGTTAATTCACACGTTTTTCCCTTCTAAACATATTAATGTGTAAAGAAACGAATGATTTTCTTTGAATCTATAAATCGATTTATGTTACTCAGCAAGAATCGGTGCGTTTTTTGCGCGTCGCCGTGAGCCGCGCCGGTGTGACTATTGACTTTCTCACGATCTTCAATTTACTCCAAGTTTACAACTTCCATTTGAAATACGACTTAATTCAATGTTAATTAATTAACACGCCATTAATCATGAGATGGACATCCTTAATCACATTACACCCGCTAACGCTAACGAATCGTAGTGAATTGAGCAACTGGACAACAATTAAGACGAGAATTGCATCAATTGCATGATTTTTGGTTTCTTTCGCCCTTCACAAAAGTGTTTTAAAATTCGTTATTATAAGTTCGGACTTGAGTAATAGGCGGTTTGGTTGGATAGCTGTGAAATAAGGTTATGATAGGTGCGGATGCGCGCAGCAGCAGGACTTCCGGTAATTTACACCCAACGCAGGCCAATTCAAACAACCGAAAACCTGCCAGCCAGCACGTCGCTTGTCTTTTTGTTTGATTTTCCATTTTGATGATGAATTCCGACTTTAATTTCGTGTACGTTCGTCCTCGATTCCAAAACCACTTCTTTCGCCTTCATCATCATCATCTTCTTCAACGCGTCATCCATTGCTTGCATCGCTTCTATTGTTATCGATATGATGACCGCGCGATCCTTGGAAATTGATGGAAAAATACGACTTAAACTTATACTGAAACCTCTCCAAAAACACACGATTAAACTTGACTTGAGCCATATTACAAAATCTAATAACTAACACCCGATTCGTAAATTGCAAAATTTTGTATTGTATATTAAATTTATTACCGAGTACTTTTATTGTAAAGTGACTTAAGTCTTAATTGACGACAACACCCAGTGGAGATATCGATCACCTAATAACCTATCACCTACTTACTTTGGTGGCGTGCATCAAAAGAAGATGGACCGCGCTCGGACGATGATGGCGATGATGACTTGGAGCGCACATCCACACACAGCTTTGATCGCCGGCGTTGCCTGCGCCCCGTGCTGAGTGCGCCTTCATTAAATCGTAACACCGGTTGCACCTTTTCGACAGTGCGTGCTTGCATGCAGTGAAATAATTAAAACTGCTTCATTACCGCCGTCTCTTCTCTTTAGTCACACGTTTTACATAGTGACTTGAGTCAATTCGCCCGTGTGTTTCGTGTTAAAGCGTTCATTGGTGGCGTTTAATCGACGATGATGCTCTTGATGATGCACACAGCAGCAGTAGTAACTCGACAGTTAGTCGACTGGTAAATTGAGGAGGCGATGATTAGCTTATGGAATGTGGGTGGTCCCGCTCCATCCGTAATCCAATTTGCCGACTAAGCTAATCTTACTTACATAGACTCAATTAGTTCGTTTTAGGCTGTAAATCATCGCCGCATCGCCACCCCAAGTGTCATTTTATTGCCCCTGTTTGAAGTATCGATCTATAGATCCTTTTCTTTCTTTGAATACTATATTTACTTACTTTTAGCGTGCTAGAAAAGAGCATGTCAATTGGAATTTCATCGCAACTGCGCATAAATACTCCATCCAGTAATTGGATTGATTTTAATTTGTCATGGGAGCCAATGGTTAATCGATGATCTACGATGGAATCGATCTATGTATGCATGGGCCGGATTTACAGGATTCCTCGAAAAAAACACTCTTTCTCACGCGTAATTCTCTGCGCAACAACAAAAACTCGGTAATAATAAGATGGCGCGGTTGTATGTGAATTGCGTGCGTTGTGCATTCACCGAAATTTCTCATCGCAATTTCCGTGTACATTGAAACGTCATTATTCAACCCAAAACTAAGAAAAACAATATGCGTTTGGCAAAAAGCAACGAATCCAATTATCATAAGCGTGACGTGTGTTCGTTGTTATTATTGCTTACGCCTTGCCTACAGGATCCATGACTTAAGTATGTAGTGAGAAATGAGAAATATGATATGAGTACAGCGCCACACAAAAACAATAGTTTTTTTTTTGGAGAAATTTCGACTACTTGGGAACTTTCATACCCACTTTAACCATAATATAAATAAGTAACACAATATTTTTGTAAATATGTAAATGCAGATTGAAACAATACAATTGCTTTGAATAATTACACGATATGTATTAAAATGTGTTCCTTTTGTTCTACTCTACCAATGACTTTCTGCGCTTGTGGAAGGCGTAACCAATTCGACGTTAATTTTGTTTTATACAAATATTCACAAGCAGCTTTGTAATAATTGATACCATTATCCTGCATGCTTCCTCCCAAGAGAGAATACTTCCATACTTCCAAATTGTTGAAATTCCCGTAATTTACCCAAACTAGCAACCATAAAACTTACTCGAAACTAAAAGAAGTTAGCGAGTAATAGAAGTAATGGTTACCCATGATGGTTATACAAACTGCAGCACATGAACAATATCGATTGTTGGCAATTTACAACATTTTTACAACATCATATACATTTCAGGCTGCGAATGCGATGGGTATGGGAAGCGCGGGACACGTCCAGTGACAGTTCAACCACACTGCACTCCCGCGAAGTTGTAAAACTTCTCTCTTTTCGCTGCACTGCACCAGGGCACAAAAAGTGGTTGTAAAACTTTGCGCTGGCCTCCCCGCTGGTTTTGTGTACCTTGCAATATGTCACCGGGTGAGTTAAAGTTGATCCTGTTGATAGAGAGATGATTCGTGAAGAAAAGTGGCGTAAATTGCATGCCAAATCGCCGATTTTCAACGCCTAAACTCGAATAATGCAGAAACCGGCGAAGAGAAGTGGTGCGCTACCGGTTGGGCTGAGTTCGGCTGGGTGCGCGCATTATGCACGCCCTTCCGTGTTGCGGAATTGTTTGGCGCATGACTTATACGACGGTGTTTTGTTGGAAATTATGCTGAATTAGTGTTGAAATGATTGGGGATCGTTGTGTGCAAGGGTTTGACTCACAAGTAGTTATACTTAGTTATATCTAGTAAGTTGTTTACTTGGCTTGAAGGATTTTTGGAAAAGAAAAAAGAATGAAATTGCCGAATGATTGACAAATTGAATCGGTGTGCTGATCAACTGGGTCAATGACGACGGTTTTTTTTTTTGGGTAAAAACTTGACAAATTTTGATGTTTGTAATACAATTTTATAAGAAGTGAAGAAATCATACGAAATTATAGCTTGTATCGTGTTATTTATTATTAAAATATTGTCCAAATGTCAAGTGTGTCTAATTTGAAGCCCCATAGATCATAAAAATCCACATTTCTAACTAATTTATTGACTTAAATCATGTTTTCTGACTTAATTTGAGTAGTTTTTTACATGAACTTATACCTTAGTCAAATCTCTTTCAAACCACACTTTGCTCATGACCGTAGCTCTAGTCAATCACGAGATATAGCCCTAGATCAAAATACGAGTAGACTAATTTCTTGACTAAGTTATGTTTTCTTACTTAATTTAAGTAGATTTTTACATAATCTTATACTCCAGTCAATTGTCTTTCAAACCACACTTTGCAAGTGCCTGTAGCTTAATTCAATCACGAGATATAGCCCTAGATCACAATGATCTATACGACTAGAATAATTTCTTGATTTAAGTCATGCTTTCCTACTTAATTTAAGTAAGTTTTTACATGAACTTATACCTTAGTCAAATCTCTTTCAAACCACACTTTGCTCATGACCTATTGCTCTATTCAATCACGAGATATAGCCCTGGATCAAAATTCGATCTATACGAGTAGACTAATTTCTTGATTAAGTCATGTTTTCTGACTTAATTTAAGTAGATTTTTACATGATCTTATTCTCCAGTCAATTGTCTTTGAAACTACACTTTGCTATTGACTGTAGCTTAATTCAATCACGAGATATAACCGTAGATCATAATGATCTATACGAGTAGAATAATTTCTTGATTAAGTCATGTTTTCCTACTTAATTTAAGTAAGTTTTTACATGAACTTATACCTTAGTCAAATCTCTTTCAAACCACACTTTGCTCATGTCAGTAGCTGAATTCAATCCTATGATATAGCCCTAGATCATAATGATCTATAGCTATAGATCCATCGATCATTACGAAGATCCTCTCTAACTCTCAAACTATTAAAGCTACATCCGTGATTCAAAGACCATCATTTATGAAAAACCCTCAGCGACCAAATTTACCACTTACCACAATAAATTACAACAAGTAAGTAAATTTATATGCAAATATAAATAATATTGAATTATATTCGTTAAAATTAATTGCGTCACAAAGCGTAGGCGGTTGTAACCGCCTCCAAAGCCGTGCCACGTAAACCGCCAACCAACGAACGAACGTGTAGCGCGCGCTCATTAAAAAGCCACTTCTCTCTTGCTTGCCAGCCGAGGCGCGCGCGCGTTCACGATCGTTCGTTCGCAAGTCAAAGAAAGGATAATTTCGTGAGCTCCACCTCATTGGCTGTGCCACGCCTATGCGCACCACCCTCGCCTACACACGCATGCATCACACCACGCGCTGCTGAGGACCGACGGCCAACCGTCTGAGCCGCTTCGGCGTTTAGTGCATTTCGTGCGCCGGCGACGGATGGTCCATCATCATCATCATCATCATCACCAGCAGCAGCATCTTTTCAGCAAAGTTTCGTGAACGTGTCCGTCCCTAAGCTTAAACTCTAGTGGTGACTATTCGCGAACTATACTTAAGACGAAGAACAAGAAGAACAAGAAGAACAAGAAGAACAAGACGAAGAAGAAAAAGTAGTGCTGAAAAGTGGATGTAAATTGAGTTTGTTAGTTAAACGGAGGGGTTTGTTGGCTGCTGGACGCCGAGCGATGACCGTTACTGGCAGCTTGGGAATTATGCACAGGCCTTGTTTCTCCGGATATCCGTTTCAAGGTAAAACTTTCCCTTTTTGGTTTTATTACTCATACACACCCCCCCCAAATAAATTATATGTCTATTAGTATATGACTTAGCTTTGGTAACAATAAGTCCTATGGATTGCAAGCGAGGTAGGGTAATAAATCATTTCGAAATCTGGCATTTTAATTTTCGCCTTCTGCGACTGACTTAAGTGCGCCTTTTTTCGGGAGGGTTATATAAGTAATTGATTTACGGTAAAAGCGGGTGGAAAAAAAGGGGTTGTGATTAATGCGATTTGCTTGCGGGACAGGTCAAGGACGTGTCAATCAATTGGGCGGCGTCTTCATCAACGGCCGCCCGCTGCCGAATCACATCCGGCTGAAGATTGTCGAGATGGCCGCCGCCGGCGTGCGGCCGTGCGTTATCTCGCGCCAGCTGCGCGTCTCGCACGGTTGCGTCTCCAAAATCCTCAATCGTTATCAGGTAACGTAACTTGCGACACGTAATCAACACTTGCTTTGCAAAACGAAATCAAAATCGAATTCGCGCAGCATTATACTGGTCGTTACCACTGGCAACATGTTTAACTTAAGTAGATTGGTAGATTGAAAACACAGGTAACAAGCTGTGATGGCTAGTTCTCCAGTTGCAAGGCGTGCAAGCGCGTGCGCGCGCGTGTCACCCGATCGGTCGTTAAATTCGGCCCGGCGAGGAATTAAATTCAAGCCGATGTTCTAATTTGATTTTTGCATCTCGCATCCTATTAAATTAACACCGTTTCCAAAGAACCTACCATCCGACACTTACTTACTTACTTACTTACTTACTGACTTAGGTATGCGAGTAGTTTACTTATTCACGGCTTGGAGGAGGTCTTTTGCGCTACCGGGAAACTGGGACCGCACATAAAACGCGTAATTCGATTACCAGCTTTGCGCTTTACTCGGCGTGTTCGATTGTTGTTTCTGCAAACTAATAAAATACCGCTTGAATGTGTGTGCTGTATAGGAAACGGGTTCGATTCGGCCGGGTGTCATCGGCGGCTCCAAGCCGCGCATCGCCACGCCCGAAGTCGAGTCGCGCATCGAGCAGTACAAACGCGACAATCCGGCCATCTTCAGCTACGAGATTCGCGATCGTCTTGTGAAGGAAGGCGTTTGCGATCGCAGCACGGCGCCGAGTATCAGCGCTATAAGTCGGCTGCTGCGCGGCGGACGCGGCATCGAACTCGAAGGTATGTTTATCAAAATTAGCCTTATCACTAATTCTCAACCATCGCAAACCATAAGAGGTTAAGGTATATAATTAATAGTGTTGTATACATAATGTGATTGTCCATCCTAATTGAGAGTGAAATTGCGAAAATTGTGATTGGTTTTGGTATAAAATGAGTTAAGTTAGTTTAGGACAGGTTTAATTAAAATGGCGATAAAGACAGTTTGAGAACGGTTTAGGAATGTTTGGGTGATCAGTATTAAATGACGCAAACCTCGCTTTTGTAGAGTTATTAGTTTCTGAGATTTTGTGGTCTTAAAATTAAGTCGTGTTTTGGATTTTTTGTTGTATCTCGAGAACTACTTAAGCTATGAATGTGAAATTGGTGTCAATAGAAGCAGAATTTTCCAAGGAATACTATAGAGTTTAATTCGTGGAAATATTATGCTTTGTTTGGGCGCTAAATGGGTTAAGTCATTTTAAGGACGATTAAATTAAGTCAAGTTAGAAGATTTTCGATAGGCGCTTTTGAATTCCTATAATTACAAGTTTATATAATAGGATCCTAAATACTATAACTTTATTAATTTCTGAGTTACAAGCGTTCAAACTTTGAACTCTTTAAAAAGAACAAATTTCCATCTTTTGCCAAAATCTCCCAAACTACTTTAGATACAATCATGATAATGGTCTCATCAGAAGCAGAATTACCTAAGGAATAATACAACAAACAATAAAAGTTGAAAGATTCGTGGATAACCCGCAAAAAACTAAACTTTTCACATAAATCACTTTTTTACCATATTTCCATCGACATCCATTACACGTCTTCATCGCGCCAGCCATCCGTCGCGTCGGTGTTGGCGTCGAGCCGAACGAACGAACGATCAATTTATTAGCATATTATTACTATTATTAGCACCTCATACACACCAACCATTCACGGCGGGCGCAACAATGCATCCTTGGCGGCGTTAATTGGTTTTGATGTATATAATATCAGCCAGCGAGCGCGCCGAAGGAGACAGGAAATTGAGTAGCCCCACACATTTCGTCACGCCCCGACGGAACAATAATACCAACATGCCATATAGGTACCCCACACACACAGCCGCCCGCCCTCATTCATTCGTTTTTATGCGTTTTGTCATGTTGTCGACAACTTCGCGGTCTATTGATATAGATCGCAACATGGCGCGGGACCAAACCAACCAACCCCTCTCGAAAAAAGGAACAGTATATCAATATCCACTCATGGCTTATGTTTACGGGTTTGTGCAGTAAGCAAGCGCAAGCAAAAGTTTTCTATTGTTCCGTTGCTCATGTGCGGCGGTGCGGAACAAGAACGAACCAACTGCAATATGGCCGCGCCGCCGCTGCGGTTGGGGATCGAGAGGATCTATAGCTGGGCTTTTCGGTTGCGGGGCCCCCCCATTGTATTGCACGCGAACGAGTGGCGTAATTTGGTATAATTTCGTTATTTTCGAGTGTTGGTTGGCTGACGACGACGACGACGACGACACAAAAAAACACACGCTCGCGCTGGGAGTGTAATTTCAATGACTTCCGGTAGCCATTTTTCATGTTCATTCCAACGTCGCGTCGGTCGGAGTATGTGTTGAAATCCATCCGCGTTTGACAAATTACATATCGCGCAAATAACAACACCAACACCACAAATAAAAAGAAGTGTATTTTTTGACTTTCTACTACTTTAGGATCTATACGATCTATACGCAGATACCCATAGATCGATGGCGAAATTGATCAATTTGTAATCGGGGCCAAGAACAAGCTTTTGAGTAATTCCGCAAACAGTAGGCTCACACGCTGTGAGCGGTGTGTTGGGCTCAAAACTCCATTAATTAGGTCGAAGAAGAAGAACTCCCCCGCTAGTGAAAACTAGCGCTTGACCGGTACGCACGATTAATTACTCGACCATGAATGGGCAAAGGTACACGGGTGTGAATTGATTGATCTCTTCTTCTTCATCTTCTTCTTCTTCTTCTTCCTTCTTCTTCTTCTTCTTAGGTTGCGCGAGTAATTTGCGGCGTCAATTCGGGAGGCAGTTATTTATTTTTTATTCGGCATTTCTTTTGTGAGAGGTTTTCTGGAGCAATTTATAGTCTCTTTTTCATCGTGTTCATGGTGTTGGTATGCTCGTGAAGTGTGGTGTTTTAATTGTGTGCCGAAAATCACGGAGCCGGCCCGAAAACAGCAGGTGGTCCCTTTTGTCGGCAACCTTTGACCCAATGCCGCCTAATGAAATGCGATACATATATGCGGGGTTGCGCCAAATGAAATTGCAAAAGGAAAATTAAGCTCCAGAAATGTGTGTCTGGATCGCATTACAGACGTGTTAAACGAGTCATTAATTATGTTAAATATGCGAATACTTTGAAAATACGTAAAAACTAAGCGGTGCGACAAAACACGACGAGAATTTGTTTACATAACAAGAATTTAATATAGTTTTAGATAAAAATTATTATTTGTTGGTAAAATAATTCGTTTTGAGTTTAATAATTTGTGGAAGAAATGTTGCAATTTAACTGACGGATTTTTTCATATTGCGCGCATTTATGCAATAAATTCATTAAACTCGATAAACAACTCGATAAAATTTAATTAAAATTTATTTACTTAACAAATATCAATTGTTGTTTATGGGAAAAATAAGAGTTTTAAGAACAATATGTTTTTCAATGAAATAATAATTATTTTTCAAGGAATGTGTAATTGTATGAGATTTACCGTCGCGACAGACCGTTGCATAAGTTTTGAAAACTCATAAAATCCAAACGGTTTCTTAGAAACCTATGAAAATTTATTTTTGTAACAACAATTAGATGTAATTAGGGAAAAAAATATTGGACCAAAAATTAAACAAAAATACTTGGCTAAATTATTGTTTGAAAGACTTGATGCAATGATTGCAAATATATTTCACAACAACTCATTAGAAAATTCATAAATTTGAAACGAGTTGTTAAAAATCTACCAAAATTTATTCTTGTAACAAAAATTAGATGTACTTTAAGCGAAATATATTAGACATAAAATTTTAATAAAATTCTAGACTAAAAAAATGTTTGATAGACTTGGTGCAATATTTGGTAACATTTCACATCTCTTTAAAAAATTTATAATTTTGAAACGGTTTGCTATAAATTTATGAAATTACTTAAACATATTAAAAATTTAATATACTTTGCAACAGAAATACAAAATGCTAGTATAAAAATTTTTGGACGCAGTAAAAAAGCAAAAACGAATAAAATCCACTTGAAACAAGATTATATGACCTCAGCAACAACAACAAATATTCCATCATCACTTGTTTCACACATCGTCGAGCTATTATTGCATTACAAGGTGATAAACGTGCGGCAGCAGCGGCGAGCTTGGCTTACAATGGCAGCCAGCGTAATTACAGGCGCGTTCTAGGTAGCGTTGGCGGTCTAGCTGGCACGTTCCGACCGGTGGATCATACTCTCGTATACGCCATACTAATGGCGGCCGCATGACGTCAACACTTTTGCTACCGCAGCTACCTTTTTTTAATTTAATTTCGAATACCTTTGAGTCTTCGACCAAGCGAATATCCTTCTCCTCCTCCTCCTCCTCCTCCTTCATCCTGATCATTAAAAATCTAATTAAAAAAGTGACCAATCTGTTTCGTTCGCCTTGCAGAAAAAGAATCGGACAACGAGGCGGCGTCCGATTGCGATTCGGAGCCGGGCATCCCGCTGAAGCGGAAGCAGCGTCGCAGTCGCACCACGTTCACTGCTCACCAGCTGGACGAGCTGGAGAAGGCTTTCGAACGCACCCAGTATCCGGATGTTTATACGCGCGAGGAGTTGGCGCAGCGCACCAAGCTCACCGAGGCGCGTATCCAAGTATGGTTCAGCAATCGTCGCGCGAGGATGCGCAAGCAGATGTCTTCTACCGGCACGAGTTATTCGCTGGGGTCGCTGGCGACTGGTAGTGCTTATGGGGGTGGTAATGGTACTTCGGCGGCTTCTACGGGGAGTTATGAGGGTGCGAGTTACTCCAGCAATAATCAAAGTAAGTGTTATAGGCTTAAAGCAAAGGTTACCAACTGGTTAGTGGTTTTAATCGTTGGTTACCAGCAGATTTCTACTGTAAATCCGTGTTTTTAAGCTTGTTACTATGTTAAATCATTAGTTACCAGGTGGTAACCATCTTTAATCAGTGTTTACTGTATGAAATCGTTGGTTACCAACTGGTTTCCACCTTAAATCAATGCTTTAAGCTTGTTTCCACCTTAAATCAGTGGTTTTTAGCTTGATACTATCTGAAATCATTGATTACTAGGTGGTTACCATCCTTAATTAGTGTTTATTGTATGAAATCGTTAATTATCAACGGGTCACCACCTTAAATCAGTGGTTTTAAGCTTGTAACCATCTTAAATCATTGGTTTCCAGCTAGATACCACATGAAATCAATAGTTATCAGTTGGCTACCATCTCTAATCAGAGTTTACTGTATGAAGTCGTTGGTTACCAGCTGGTTTCCACCTTAAAACAATGCTTTAAGCTTGTTTCCACATTAAATCTGTGGTTTTTAGCTCGTTACTATCTTAAATCATTGGTTACTAGGTGGTTACCATCTTTAATCAGTGTTTACTGTAATAAATCGTTAATTTCCAGCGGGTTATCACCTTAAATCATTATTTTTAAGCTTGTTACCATCTTAAATCAATAGTTATCAGTTGGCTACCATCTCTAATCAGAGTTTACTGTGTGAAGCCGTTGGTTACCAGCTGGTTACCACCTTAAATCAGTGGTTATAAGTTTGTTACCATCTTAAATCATTGGTTACCAGCTAGTAACCATATAAAATCGATGGTTACCACTTGGTTACCACCTGTTACCACCCTCAATCAACCGTTCCAACTTAAGTTGCAGATATTTATCATCATTCCACGTCGCCAAACGGCGCGTTGCTGCACCATCAAACCTACGCACCAATCTACACATCAGGACATATGCTCTCGCCACCAACAGCGACCGCAACGGGCTACAACGCATCCTATTCCTTGAACAACAACACTCCACTTCCTTTGAAAGACGACGGAAGTGAGGCATTGGGCAGTGCGACAACACCGCCGCATGGTAGCGCAGCCAACAACGGAAACGGCAGCAGCAATGCCAACGGAAGTGGACAGCTTGCAAACTACCCAGTTACCACGCCCACTTTACCGCCGACACCCAACAGTCTGGTTACCATCATGGGACCGCACTCGGGCGGCAACACCACCAGCGAGCAAAGCTGCCAAGAGAGTTTGCAAGTTCAACAAGTCCAACAACAACAACAGCAACAACAACAACAACAGCAGATGTGGAGCCATCAGCGGGAAGCATCACCAACCGGGAACGCAGAGGGCGCTGCGACAAGCGCCGCATTTAGTCACCACCACCATTACCATCCGCATCTTGCCGCCGCCGCCGCTGGGAGCGCCTACATGAACGTCAACCATGTGAAAGGGTTCGGCCACCATCAAGCTTTCTACGGCTGGTATTAACTAGCTAGCTAACATTTAGTAATAACGCCAAAAATTGTGTAAATATAATTAAGTTGTAATTCGGCTAAGGGTCAAAATTTTTTGTTTGGTTTACTTATCTTATCAATTGTAGGATAATTGAAATTCACGTAGTTTTCCAGTTCTGTAATTTATTGTATTGTTTATAGTCATGAAGTAGGTCCACAATTAGCGAAGCAAACAATAAATAATTTTAAAATTTACTGCGTTTTCTTTTGATTTTCGGTTTTCGCTTAAATTAGCCTAGTTTGAAACGTCTATTGCAAATCATTAATTAGAATCTAATTTAAGTGAAATTTAAGTGCATAATAAAATCAGATAACGAACGCATAATAGATACGTAGCTACGCAATCATAAATTGCTGTTCGTTATGAGTAGATAGATAGATCGGCATCAGCAGGCCAACAATCACAAATTGCATCCGAAACGCAGAAAAAAAAAATTGTTGAAATTAGGTACGCGCGGCGCCTATAAATTCATTCCGACAAACACAATTAAACCAGTTGTACGTTGGCAGTTGTATTGTGCATGAAAGCCACAAAATTATTATATTTACTATAAAAAGTATCATAAACCATATATTTTGCAAACGATGGAAACGAAAATGGTCCTTGTTCTCAGTATCTTTCTTATTAACATTTCTTTCAGCACACAGTACAGTACGGTACGTTTCTTGAAATTTATTTCCTTAGGAGAAAGTCCTGTAAGTTAATTTGGTTAATATAAATTTTAGAATTACCATTCTGCATTGGATCAAGTGTTAAATCCAGTGCGAAATTGCTTGATTTGGATTTTTCAACGACCCCAACCACCGATGCCAACACGTAAAGAAAGAAAACTATTATTTGCGATTAGATTTAAAGATTATAATTTGTTTTTTTTAGCCATGACCACAATGAGTAATGATGTAGTGCCAGCATCACCCACCACAACCGAATCGACGACTACTCAGCAAGCAGCTGGCGAGGATGATGATAATTAACCTCACTTTCATTCTCTAACTGTCGGCACGACGGTTGGCACTACTGAAATCACCAAATTCAAATCAATTACTCTGATTTACTTTATAATTTTATATAACTCATACTTTATATAGTTTATATGATTATATGCTAAATGTAATCGGCTAACAAAAAAAAAATCACGCCAGTTTTGTATCAATATCAATAAATTACGTATTATCATAATCACGATGCTCTTATCACGTGCGTGTCACTGTCGGTCTGCCCGAACGTTGACTCGTGGAAAGGTCAACAACGATTACGCACACGCATCACTCTCAAACGGTTTATCTAATTTCGTTTTCAATTTTTACTAATTTCCCTCCGAAAAACTCTAATTAATCAAAAAAATGAAAAAATGCATCATTAATTTTTGCTAATATTGTTGTCGATGTTATTGTTTTTTTCGGAGTGAATAATTACTGATGACTGACGTAAATTTTGGAATATGATTATACATATGTATTAAAATTTAGTAATTAGACATGTAATTTTCTTTTGCGCAAAAAACAACTCAATGTCAATGCCACTAGCAAAATGTATATCAATAAAAACATTACCATTAGGCAGCAACAGGTGATTAAGTGGCTCTCGCTTCGCCTAATCGGCGTCCGAATAAAATTCGACTTAATTACAGGATGTTTGATGAGTTTTTGCGGTATTAATATTGCTTTAATATCGGCTCCGTCTATCGCAGCGTCCATTTGTCGGTTGTCGTTCCTCTCAGTCGCGAGTCGTGCTCGCTGCCGACCGGGCCTCATTCTCAACATCAACAATAATAACAAATCCTTTAAGAAAAACTAATAAATTGGTGAAAACTTTGGTGTTTACAGAATAAAACTTCAAAATTTATAAAATTATAAACAGTGGTTTAAATTTTATTATATAAATAATAATTTCACTTAAATCGCAACAATGAAGAGTTTATTATAAATAAACAAAAATATAAAATATAAATAGTCCAATTTCTAGTCTACATAGAAAACACAGATTTTGATGGTTTTTATTTAATAAAAATTATTATTTATCGATCAAAGGTCAATATCATTTTCGTAATCAATCGTACGTGTTATTAAAAATGTCGTCACAGTACAATCATTACAATTATGATGGTTATGTAAGTTTTTACTCCATATCCTTTTATATAAAAATATTTAATTGTTCTCTTCTTTTTCTATACAATAATAATTTTAGCATAAAATGGTAGCAGATGCAGGCTATTCACTGGAAACCCACAAAAATATCCGCACTGATGACGGTTACATGCTGGCCTTGCATCGAATAGCCCCGCAGCCGAAAAACGGCAACTACCCGGGCGGCGTCCCCAATCAGGGAGTGCAACGCCGACATCCGGTTCTCCTCATGCACGGGATGCTAGGTTGCTCCGGTCATTACATCCTGCATGGCAACACCTCCCTCCCGTATCAGCTAGCTGAAGCCGGTTACGATGTGTGGATGGGCAACGTGCGTGGCGCCACCTATTCGCGAGAGCACGAGCGACTCGACCACGCTAATGACTTTGCCTACTGGGAGTTCTCGTACGTGACCTGTATTATCCACTCGGATGCATTCCAACCTCAACTCAAAGCTATTAAGCGGTTTTTCTGCTCTTAGAATGCATGAAATTGGAGTACATGACGTGCCAGCGATGATTGACTATATTTTGATGGTAACCCATTCGCCAAAACTGCATTATGTGGGTTTCTCACAAGGATGCGTGGTGTTTTTTATCATGTGCTCTGAGCGACCCGAGTATGCGCAGAAAGTGTCGCTGTATGCGGCGATGTCACCGGTGAATTTTGTGGGAGGCGCAGCGCATCCTTGGCTGCCGATAATATCAGTTTTCGAACCAGTGCTGAGGGTAATAATTGAGGATGGTTTTGATGTGAAGTGAATGTGAATTGGATGTGGTTTTAGTTTCTTACCAATCGGTTTGGATTTGGACGGATACGCTGTGGTGCTGTTCGACAGTATCACCATACGATTGGGAGTAGTGATTGGATTCGGTTTGTTATCAAGGCTTCGCTGGTGAATACCTTTGGTGGCAAACTTGCAAAATTATGTGATGTAAGTATTACTTTTATTTTTGATAATTTATAACTTGGTTAGTTTTAAAGATGCCGGTCTCATTTCAACGCTATTTTATTGCAAATTACATCTGTTATCAGTGGTGTATAGTATGCCTTAATTAATTTTGTGTTCTTAGAGATATTAACAATTAAAACTTGTAATGTTAAATTTTATTCAAAATATGCATTCGCTCACTTTGCGCATGTTTAACTTAACTTAAAATTTTTTTCTCAAACTCGTACTAGTATTGCTGGATACCTAAAGAGTTGTTCTTTCCAACAAGACATAATTTGCAACAATTAAAGTTTTCTTAGTGAGATTGGTTCATTACTAAACATGTTCATTGTTTTCCATATGCATATTACGTTATTGAGTGGGACTGCTTATTTTGCGCACATGTACCTTTGCGTACAAATTTTTTATTAAGCATTTTCCGACCTTATCAGATACCCAGTAAATTTCTCCTTTTAACGAGCTATAATTTGTAATATTTACAAATTCTTTAATATGAATAATGCGCTAATAAATAACGTTGACCGTTTTTTGTGGTTGCATTACTTTTATGGGTGGCAATTTTGAAAAGTCATAACTTTAGCAATTATTTAGATACCCATTCCATATTAACTTCATATTATTGCAAATTTATTCTGCTATTAGGAACACAAATTGCATTTGATTTGATATAGTAATTTAAAAGATATTAACAAATAGAACTTGCAATGATACATTTGAATAAAAAATTGACTCGTTTGTTTTTTGCCTGTGTACCTTTTAGCAGAAATTTTTTATCATTCTCTTTTTAACATCGTTAGATAGCCAAAGAAGTGCTCTTTCCACCGAGTTCTAATTTGCACCAATGTAAACAGTACCACCAATGAAATTCAACTCAAACTTTTTATTATTCCAGGAAAGGTGCAAAACCATGATTATGTTTATGCAAGGATTATCTTTCAATTCCTTATTTCACGCTATGCAAATACACAACACAGGTATTTATCCACAATAACTATAAGAATTTCAAATAAAAAACTTCAAATTTAAGCAAAACTAGTTCAATTTGACAACGGCCCGGAACGCAACGCCCGGATATATGGTTCAGAAAAAACGCAAGAGTATAAAATCGAGAA
>JARJDR010013442.1:0-18636 GCA_030264135.1 Myllaena sp. GC000078 | reverse complement strand
TCGAATTATTTATATGTACGAGCCAAAAATATTTAGGAAACATTTGTGGGTCGCAAGTGCATTTAAAATGATGATGAGATGATTATAATTAGAGATGACTAAAACGAGTGATATGATTAATACCACTTCGCCACAAGTCATTTATCATTTTGCGACCGTCATAATAGTGGCGGTGTGTTGCGCCCGGCGCCTTCACTCACTCCCGAAATTGGTCAAGGATAACGCTGACGTCACCACCCACATGAGGTGCACCCTCGTAACAGGTGGTGACGAGCGCCGAGTGCCGCCGTCATTATCCAAATCGCATTCGATTCAATTTGCACCGCACACGTCGCGACGCGACGACGCGCGACGCCACACCGACCACACCGACGTCATCGTTAATAATATATTATGTTGAATCCTATTCTTCTGAAAATAAACATTTGCCAGTCATAAATCAAATACCACGATTGCTTATTTAAGTTTTAAATTTTTACTTAATTATGAGATTTGAAATGCCAGGCCATTTGTTAGTTAGTAATTTGTTCACAATAGCTCGAAAATATTGTTTGTCCGACTTGGCGGAAGTGACAATAAACAAATTCAAGTTTAAAAGCTCAGAAACGCATTATTACCATTATTAAATGTTATTTAACATATTAGGATTTGGATTAAGACCTTGGAATCTATCCGCAAACGCCATCGTGCTCATCTCCTACCCGGGCGAGCTGTTTATGCGCCTGCTGAAGTTGATCATCCTACCGCTGATCATCTCCAGCCTGGTGGCGGGCAGCGCCAGCCTCAACGCCAAGCTCAACGGCCGCATCGCCGTGCGCACACTCATCTACTTTCTCTGCACGTCGGTAATCAACGCCATCCTCGGCGTGGTGCTCGTCACCATCATCCATCCCGGCCATCCCGGCCTCAAGGCGGCGCTCGGCGATGGCAACGAGAATCGCGGCGCCACCAGCATGCTCGATAGCCTGCTTGATTTGGGCAGGTGGGTTTCGCCCTTAAATCTATTCTCTACTTAAACTTTACTCTTTAAATACGTGAGCTAACAATAAGTACAGTACACCTACTAACTGTATTAGTGGGAAGCGACATTTATCCGAAAATAGCGAAAACGAATAGAAAAGAAAAGTTTTTCGAAAGTAAGTCTGCTTGGAATATGGCCAGAAAGCACAAAACTGCCGCAAAACCATTGTTTATGTTTCTTCCGGGTTTCACTTGAATATTTTTCGTTTCAATGCGTTTTTAAATGTTTTTATTTTTAATTTTGTGAATGGAATTATCGACCGTTCAGGTGGAAAGCGTGGGAGAACGTATATAGTACGCAGCCATGCGAAGCAAAATCATATTTCCTGTGAAGTCGCGCGCGCATTTCGCTATTTGCATTCCACTAGGTGTAGAACTTGACTCATACAGCAAACCACCCTCTCTCTCGCGAGTCGGACGGTGAATAATCGAGTCATCCAGCTCGAAACTAGATTAATCCCGGCCGCACACACTTTACTTTAAGCTAAAAGCGTTGCGAACTGTAATCCGCATGCGGTTACACCAACATGACTACATTTCCAACTAAACTGATTCATCACGCAACGAACCATTGATTTCAATGAATTCAATGGTGACGCTGATATGCTCTTGGATATATTGTTGTTTTTCGTTTTAGAAACATCGTTGCTGATAATATATTTCAAGCGACTTTCCAGCAGGTAGGCCCCATGTTACCTTCGCTGATACTAAATCAATGTTACTAAACAAATTCAAACGACACGCATTCCCTTGTGAATTGAAAATCATAATTTTTCTCTTTCAGGCACACACCGCTTACGTGAATCAAACGGTGACCCATGCGCTTGGGAACGGCACCGTTGAAACGACTGAGACACTTGTGCGCCAAATCAATTACAGGTTTAGATTCTAATTATAATCACCAGCCTAATCTTAATCTAATTGTAAGCTATTGTTAGATCGGGCACCAACACACTGGGCATCGTCTTCTTCTGCCTGATCTTCGGCACCATCCTCGGCACACTGGGCGAGAAATCCAAAGTGGTCATCGAGTTCTTCAGCGTCACTTTTGAGGTGGTGATGAAGTTCGTGACGGGCGTAATGTGGCTGACGCCGTTCGGCATCAGCAGCGTGATCGCCGGCAAGATTCTCTCCGTCACCGACCTGGCGCTGGTGATTTCGAATCTCGCCTGCTTCATCGCCACCGTCGTCCTCGGCGTCTTCCTCTACCAACTTGTCATCATGCAGCTCATCTACTTGGCGTTTGTGCGCAAGAATCCGTTCAAATTCTACGCCGGTCTGGCGCAGAGCACGTGCACGGCGTTTGCGACGGCAAGCACCGCCGCCGCGCTGCCCATCACCTTCCGGCTGATGACCGACGAGCTGCGCGTCGACACGCGCATCACCCGGTTTGTGCTGCCGATCGGCTGCAACATCAACATGGACGGCACGGCGCTGTTTGTCGCCATTGCGTCGTGTTTCATCGCGCAGATGAACGGCATTGAGCTCGGCGTCGGCGAGCTGGTGACCGTATGGTGAGCCAATTGTTGTATGCGTTCGCGCGTCACTTGGCATCACTCTCCATTCTGCACGTGCTATTATTTCATACTTTTATCATACTTACTGTAATGACGCACGTAGGAGTCGAATGCTGATGCTTTTAATTAAGTAACGCATTAATTTCGGGACGTTGCGTAATGGTAGTGTTGCTTTTTACAGTTTTACGTCGACAGCGGCGAGTTTCTCGTCGGCGAGCGTGCCCAGCGCGGCGCTTGTCCTGCTGCTCATGGTGCTGTCTTCAATTGATACACCCGTTCAGGATGTGTCTCTGCTATTTGCCGTAGACTGGATCGTGTAAGATTTAACTACTTTCAAATTTCAAATCGTTTTCAATTTGTTTATTGTGACAGGGATCGTTTTCGGACCACAAACAATATGCTCGGCGACTGCTACGCGGCGGCCGTCGTCGAGGTGCTCTCGAAGAAGGAACTAATGGCGGCCGATGCCATTATGGCGGAGGAGCCGGTCGACTATGGCGCGCGTCGACGCTCGCAGCAGGAACTGGCGCCTACCGATATTGTGATACGCGACGAGAAGCATCTGCAGCGCAACGGCACAAGCAAATTGGGCGAATCTTAAAGAACGCTTGTGTCGTTTGTTTTCGCAAAAGGGTATTATCTTTAGTATTCAAACCAATATAAGTATACCTATTCTACCTAAGTATACCTATACACTCAATATAATCTCTAATCTAATTGATGCATGATTTTTGTTACAAATGGTGAAGGAAACATTGGTGAAATTAGCCTTAATACGCGACAACTGAGACAATTAAATGACTATAATCGCGGAAATTTGTATCAAGCACTTCAAAAACCAAAATTGTCCAATTATATCAAATTTGTATTTATATTAACACGTAGAGAGTGTTTCATAAAGTATGAAGTTTAATTTTCGCAAATTTCAAAACAAGCAAATCACGAGTAAGTTAAGAACTTTGTACTTGTTTGTACTTTGTACATCTGCAAAGACGCTGCAGATAAGTATATCAATCGCATCGGTGTGATATCCAATCACGTGCAAAAAATAACGTTCATAATATATCAGAATGAATAATCATAATCAATATGTTGTATTACATAGTTGCTCATCATCATCGTACGCAAATAGAATCGAATGATTTTGTCATTTCATGGTTGTGGGCCAGGCCAGGGTATAACGCTCGTATATTTAAGCATTTGTAATAAAACATATTTAACGATTTTGATAAGTCGACTTATATACGCCGTCTATAAAAATAAACATTACGTTCATTCACAACACAAACGCATACTCAATACGAGTACAACCCGGCCATAATAAGTACATATAATAAATATTTAATATACAATCTTGATGCATGTAATGCTATTATGTAATGATAACTCCGCACTTACACAATACACAAAACGATACGATATAAACGTTTGAACTTTAGCTCGCGCCTGGGCTAAACCTAAACGTTTTTCTGGGACAAGACTCGCGTCGTGTGTTTTTCGCGCGCCCAGCAAAAGTAGTTGCAATATGTCGGCCCAATACTATTGTATGCAATGAGTAATGGCAGCCGAAAAAGTGCGATTGGTGATTGAAATGATCGAATGATGATAAAGATTTACCGTTGTGCCGGTAAATTGTTAGTGATAAACCATGTACCAACAATTATTGTATATCATTGTTATAAGAGAAGACATATAGATGCTCATATTTTATTATAAATGTACTTTTTGACACACTGAAACTGAATTGACGCGATACATTTCTTGTAACAAGCCGACACACATTTGGCATGCGTAGTGTATATGTGCTGTCTGAAAAATCTTTGATCTTTGATATGTAATTCCGAAAAAAAGAACCGAAACAATACAGTGAGGATAATAATAAACGTATGAGAGATAAGATGTGATAATGATTGACTTGCCATTCTATAATCACTTACCACTTCATCGCAGTAATAAATCGCACCGCGAATGCGTTACGAAACGCGTGCGTGTGCACTTGAACATTCGCTAATCACCCAGCCAATTAGCTCGAACTATGTGAATAGATAGTGTGTACGTATCACCGTCGAAGGTCTATTGCGATTATAATTACGATTAGAATTTATCGCCTCAAGGTGCTAACAGGGAGATGCTTTCCCAACCGCTGCGTTCCACACTTTTTCAAACACCTAGGTGATAACTCCACACGCTCAGCACCTACTGAGTACAATATTGAATGATTTTTATGGTTATCTATTTTGATGGCGGTTGTTGGACGGTTGATTTTCAACCAAATGCAGCAAAACACAACAACTCGCCAACACGGCAACGTGGGCAACGCCGCATGATTTCACGACGTCGACGGTGCGGACCTAACCTCATTCGCGCTGGTTTGTTCCGTTTGGTTGTCCTCGTCCTGTCTCATCGCGCTCCTCGCGCAGTGTTTCGCTAGCTGTTTCGGGCGCAGTGCCTCCACGCGAGAGTTACATTGGATCCCGGCGGAGTTCACGATTTCATTCAACCCAGCGCGCCCGCCGCTCACACGCACGCACGCACGGCACGGCACGGCACGGCACGCGTGCTCGCAAATCTGCAGGTCGGATTTCCTCTGCTCGACGGCAGCCCGCGCACCAGCGCGCGCGCGCTCTCAGCCCACGTGAAAAAAAAATAGAGCGTGTGCAAGGACGACGTCAACGTTCGCGTGCGGGGCAAAAATATGCGTCGTCGCACGTACAGCAGGAATTGCCCGACGCCGCCGACCACTGTGAAAGTGCAACAACATCCCCACAAGCTAATTGCCAAGTGAAAAAAAAAGCGAGGAATGAATGGTGTGCCGGTCCACTAAACAACCGATGCGGTGTGTGATTACTGGTGGCGCGTTGCTGCCTGCGAGACTCACGTTTTGCTAATTCCGAAACGCAACGTGCGCGTCCGCCGCGTGTCCGTCGTCGTCTGCTCGGGCGGGCGGTTCCGTGCGCATACGGCGAAGTGTCGCCAGACTTTTTGGATAGATCCTCATTAATTCGTGTGTACGTGCGCAGACCATCTGGAAGCGTGCACGATGGCAGGCGTCTTCGACATTGAGCTACACGACGTGGAGACCGTCGAGGTGGACGACTCCGACGACGATGTGATCGAGATCGAAGAGGTATGCATGTCGCGCACATGTCGTTAACCCCACAAAACGTACCACCCTCCGCCGCCACCACCTTTTTCCGCCCTCGCATGGTCCAACAAGTTGCGTGCCCCCATTGCCATAAATGAAATCATTTTGCGAAAGATGTTGTTTCGCCCAAATGCGTCATCGTATCGGTATTTTCACGTTTCAGGATGGCTACGACCAAAATCCCAACGTAAACGAAATCTTGGTGTAAGTTGTTTGATAAGATTGCCTTAATCACTCACGCTCGATCGTGATTTTCCGCGTGTTTGAAAGCGGCGCCCGCCGGCCGCCACCTCGCCAAGGTCGGCCGGCTTCCCGATCCGAAACGGATTGTTTATATTTGAATTTCTCGCCGGCGCCCCCGTATTTAGGTCAGACCATTTAGAGACGACTGAATTAACTGAACAAATCGTGAACCCGGGCCAAGAGAAGACCGGCCCGATGGACTTCGAGCTGCGCAAGGTGCTCGGCAAGGGCGGCTACGGTAAGGTGTTCCAGGTGCGCAAGGTGACCGGCCAGGATAAGGGCACGATCTTCGCGATGAAGGTGCTGCGCAAAGCGTCGATCGTGCGCAATCAAAAGGACACCGCACACACAAAGGCTGAACGTAACATTTTAGAAGAAGTCAAAGTGAGTGCTTGAACGAATTCTGCCTTGCAAATCCACACTGACCACACACTGATTTCTTGCAGCATCCTTTTATAGTCGATTTAATATACGCTTTCCAAACGGGCGGCAAACTCTATTTGATATTAGAATATTTAAGCGGCGGTGAGCTGTTTATGCACTTGGAACGTGAGGGTATCTTTTTGGAGGATACCGCATGGTAAAAATAATCCGCAAATTTCGTATTATTGTCGAGATATACATTGCGTGCCTCATCTTGCAGCTTTTATTTGTCTGAGATCATACTCGCTTTGGAACATTTACATCTGCAAGGAATTATATACAGAGATTTGAAGCCTGAAAACATTCTGCTCGACGCGCAGGGGCACGTCAAGCTTACTGATTTCGGTCTGTGCAAGGAGCACATTCAAGAGGGCATCGTCACGCATACGTTCTGCGGCACGATTGAGTACATGGCGCCCGAGATCCTGACGCGCAGCGGGCATGGGAAAGAAGTCGACTGGTGGTCGCTCGGCGCGCTCACGTACGACATGCTGACTGGCGCTGTACGTTATTTGGACCAACTAGTCATACACTTGAATCATTACATTTTTATGAATGACTAGACTGTAGACTAATTATGGAGTCTTTGTTGTCTAGCCACCGTTCACCGCCGAGAATCGCAAGAAGACGATCGAGAAAATCCTGAAGGGCAAGCTGATACTGCCGCCGTATTTGACGTCGGACGCACGCGACCTGGTGCGCAAGCTGCTCAAGCGGCAGGTCGCCGCTCGTCTGGGCGCACATCCGCACGACTCGCTCGAAGTCAAGCAGCACCAGTTCTTCAAGCATATCAACTGGGACGACGTGCTCAAGAGGAAGCTCGAGCCGCCGTTCAAGCCGTGTCTGGTAATAACCATTCGCACTCGCATTCAATACATATTTGTTTGCATGTTATTTGCGCGGGTTCCAGACGAGCGAAGATGACGTTTCGCAATTCGACACCAAGTTCACCAAGCAGACGCCGGTGGACTCGCCCGACGAGTCAACCTTGAGCGAAAGTGCCAATTTGATATTTGAGGTAAGCGTACCGCACACGTTATTTGTTTTAAGCGATTTGCGCTATCGTTACTTGCATGTTTTGCGTGCGTCATTCATGTATTTGTAACTCCGCCGCCCCGTGAGTGAGGTCAAGGACTTGTGCATAGGATTGATTCATTCATGCCAATGTGTATCTCCCGTATAGGGTTTCACGTATATCGCGCCGTCCGTGCTGGAGGACATGTACAAGCCGCAGATTGTCAAATCGCGTTCCCCGCACAAGAGGGGCAGTAACCCGCTGCGCCATCACTTCGGACTGAACCTGCCGCAGTCCTACCACCATCTGCAGCAGCACCACGGGCTGGTGCCGCACGGGATGATGGGCTCCAGTCTGCAGTACCGCACGCATCCGCAGCATCATCACCATGCGGCAGCCGCCGCCGCTCAACACCAGCAACACCACGCGCAGACGACGACGACGACGCCGCTGCCGCAGCACATGAACTACATTCACCCGTCCTACGTGCAGCAGCAGCATCCGGCGGCGGTGGTGGCGGGCGCGCAGTCGTCGACGACGACGGCTACAACGACGCCCACCGGCGGCACCGCCTTTCTTAACCACCACCACCAACGCAGTCCGCACCATCATCATCCGATCGGCGCGCCTACGCCGGCCAACAACTGCGCCGATGAGATGATGGAAGTAAGCTCAGGTCTACCTCACATTTAGTTATTTTTTTTCCCGTGCGATGGTCCTAGCCCTAGCCAGCCTCACAAAAGGATATTAATATACATAATGCAAATGGGAGAAACCAATCGTAAAAGACATACCAAAATACGACGAATACAATGACTATATTAATACTATACACAAATATATAAATGCGTATAAGCATGAATATTATTAAGCGACGCTACCACAGGATATGAAGCAAAAATGATTCCGATATATACACATGCAAAAAGGGAGGAAGAAGATGGCAGCAAAGATTATCTACATACATATATACACACATATATTGTTTATCAGTTTTCGGCTTTCTTTCGTCAATTTGTTTAATTTACGTTTTAATAATAATTAATATTATTACGTGGTTAAGTTTTTCGTGCGACTAACAAACAAGGTATATATATTTTTTTTTGCGGTGAGATGAGACTGACTGTGCAAACGGGAATGCTCAATGCAAGTCGTCATCTATAAAAAAAAACAAGTAAATTTAGTAATTAAAAGTTTTGGGTTATGATATTTCTATATTATTGGCATTAAGTGTTATACTATGATAGCAGCGCGAATGGTTGATGCCGAGCATACAATCGATTCATTTTTTGAATAGTCAATTTTTACTCGTTTAAGTAAAATGATTAACTGCACTCAATTACTCAATGATACATACGTATTCGGAAAGAACCACAACTCTCTGCATTTCACCGAGGAGCGCTTTTGTAAAGCAATCGACCGATAGTTTAATTTGATATATTTTGTTACCAAAAGTGCATACCAAAATGCGCGTTGCATAAACTATGTAGTTAGCACATGATGCGTGAATGTCGTTGCAATTTGCGATGTGTACATATATAGAGAGGATAGTTTGAATGAAATTGGCAGGCGTCAGCATGTTGCAATCTTCGCGCTTGCGTTTGATTAAGACATAATTATGCTGGTGTATCATTATTGCAACGACGTCCTCACGCTAATAAAGCCAATGCGCCGGCTGCTACTAGTGCGTGCGATGTGCAATTTAACTTCATATGGCAAAAACGGAACCCAATGTTCGCTCAAGTCGCCATATATATATATATTTTTTTTTTGCAAACCCGATCGAACGCATTTCGATTCGATCCAATAGTTTAATTTTACTAGGTGAATTTATACATATACATGCATTGCAAGAAGACAATAGTTTGTTAGGTAGCTAATTTAATATACAGAGTGTT
This sequence comes from Myllaena sp. GC000078, assembly GCA_030264135.1. Classification (NCBI taxonomy): domain Eukaryota; kingdom Metazoa; phylum Arthropoda; class Insecta; order Coleoptera; family Staphylinidae; genus Myllaena; species Myllaena sp. GC000078. Next base: position 9,375 of record JARJDR010013442.1, on the reverse strand, counting down.
TTATTTGATGATGATTTGTTTAATTTTTTTCTTTCTATGTTTTTTATATTCTAAATTAATTGCTCTTTATACATGTTTAATTTCTTCGAATTAACGCATGGACTAACATGGAAAATAATTACTAATTTTTGGCAATGCAAGGATGCGTGCGTTAACCCGGGCTATATATCTATCTACTACCTAATTCTATTCGTGTGCGGCCACCAAGTGGTGGTATGCGCGTACGATGCTAGTTTAATTTCCGTGCCTAAATCATGCCTAATTACTATAATCGCGTACGTAAAAGGACACTAACCACCACACCCACCAACGACCTTCATAACTCCTATAGGCTCGTAATGCAATCAGGAAGAAACAAATAAATCAACAAAGGTGCTAAACAATTATCACCTTAATGAAGGATGAAAATTGAACTCCAAATCAATCGACAAACCTCGCAGACTCTTTCCACCCCGATGATTAAAATGTTTGTAGCCAGTGGGCAATTTTATACGAAAGTATAGAATGTGCTACTCAAGTAGGAGAGAAATCACCAATCTTAAATAAGCAATAACAATATGAAATATTTGATCATTTCTTCTTGGTTGTCGCAACAAGGATTTATTTACATCGCTAACTCAATATAAAATATGTTCAAATCGTGTCAAACACATTATTATTACTAATTCGGTTGCTTTTACCTTTTATTTCTGTTATCTATACACGGTTTATTTAAGTAATTGCAAAGGGTTTGTATTGGTTGCGTATCGGAGCAATGATGGTATAAGGTATCATATTGTACAAGAACAAATACTAGGGAATTTATACATATTATTAGTTTCGTTGACTTAGTAGCCGAAAATCAAAGCAGCGCAACGTTGAGGGGAAACGTATTGTTTGTATTGATTCGTTATGATGTGCAATGTTTCCCTGTTTTCTTTCGTACAATAATCGATGCATGCGGATAATATTCAAACATAAATTAATGCTTTGCGACGAAATGACGAATAACGTGTTAACTTTTGCGACGTGTGTGCGTGGACGATGTGCGTGTGCAGCATGAGAATTTTGTAAATTATGATATAACAAGAACGACATTTATATAAGCCGATATTTTGTAATTTAAAAGAATAAAGAATGGAGATGAAAATGGATATCAATCAACATATTACCAGCTAATCCCCTGCTAATTTTTTAGATAGAACGCTATTCGCAAATTTGATAAAAGTTTTAGATTTTACCTTGTATTCAGATTCCAAGAAGACATTTCACAAGTTATTTGCAAAACACTTGGCGATTGCACCGCAAATGCCATAAACATTTCGCATATAATGAAATGTAACTAATTAAGCTTCGTCTGTAGGTTGTGTAATAATACCATCCGGTTCCGATGTCGATTCATCGTCGTCATCTGTGCCCGGTTCAAAGATATCGCTCTCAATCACTCGTCGATTCTTCAAAAGGTAGAGCACCTTGCTACCTTCTTGAGTCACCGAGCGCCTGCTACCCGTACTCATTCGGCTCGCTCTGCTCTTCATGCTCTTCCCACTCTCCTCATCGCCATCACTATCCAAGCAGATCACCTTCAAATCCGGCCGGTCCCCCACATAATTGATCACCGTGTCCGACTCCTTGTTGATCGACACCAGATTCACCGTCAACTGGAATGTCTTCAGACGTGACTTGCGGTCCGCCTCGACATTGGTCAGCGAGCGCCTCGTGACGACCGCGCACTCCGACAGCGCTTCGACGCGCTGCATAATCTCGGCGGGCTCCATGTTCGGCGCCGGCACCACCATCATCCGCACCGTCATCTCGTCGTCGCAATTCAGAAAGCTGCTGCGCGGCAGCAGCATCTTCTGCACGGTGCGCGGAATCATCGCGGGCGCCACGAAAATAGCGCCGCTCACGGAATCGCCCACGACGCCCTCAATTAGCAGCACGTCCTCCATCTTGTCGGTGATCGCCATCACCTTGTACGCGTCCACATTTGGCACGAATGCGGTGCCCAAACGCATCTTTATCATGTCCTGCGTGTGGGCTTGATAGCGCGGCTCGCGCATCATAATCGCCACCGCCAGATTCATTGCGCACACCTTCCACATACGCGCCTCCAGGCCGTCGCTCGGATCCGGGTGTTGGGCGCACGCCTCCAATAGGATATCGGTGGTGAGCCAATACGCCTGCGTGGGCGCATCAGCAAAGATATCGCAGTCGTACGGTCGCCCGGTGAGCACACTCAACTCCCCAATGGTATTCCCCGAGACGATATTCTCTTCAAACATCTTATTGAAATCGGTGGTGGGCAGAAAGTCCACAATCGGGATGAAGCCCGGCTCGATCGGGTGGTCTTCACCCGGATCGTACCTCAAGCGCAGCATTCCGAAGACAATGATATAGACGCCTTCAGAGCGCTGACCGCGACGCATAATATGCTTGCCGGCGTCCCACGAGACGGTGCGCACGTTGTTGAAGAGAAACTCGACCAGACTGGGGTCGGCCGTCATCCAGGGCACCTCCTTGAAGAGTTCGCGCGGTGGGCTCGACCGCAAGAAGCGCATGCGACGCAGTCCACGCAATCGACTCGCCATCAACTTGGCGATGTAGGCGTGCTCCGGTGCGCAAAGGAATCCCGACGATTGCATGTCATGCAGGTGCAGGCACATTGCCTGCAGCGCAATATTCATAATCATCTTCGTTTTGAGCGTGACGGCGATGAAGGAGCGCTCGCGCTGCACGCTGTCCATGAGGCGCATCAGATCTTGGTATTCGGTGCGTATCTCGCGCATGTACACGTCGCGGATGAGCTTCATCTCGGCAATGTGGTTCATGGTGGCGAGCATCTCATCCGTGCAGCGCATCAGTGCACTGCCCACAACATAGCCGTAATAAAGGCCGACATTGATGCGGTAGTCAATACCGGCGATGGCGTACGGCGTCAGACGGTTGATAAGAGCAAACACGCGCACCAGGCGTACGGCAGCGAGTAATGGGTAGCCGGGTAGGCAATAGTTCACGATCCATTCGTGATGCTCCCAGGGCTGCACTATGAAGAGGGTCATCACGTGCAACGCTAGCACGCAGCCATCAAAGATGTGCCAGATCAAGCGGAAGTACGGGCGGACGCCCGAGATAAAAGCGGACTTCTGTGAGAGGCCCATGAGTCGGGCGCCAAAATCGCCAAGGTATACCAGCATGAAAAGCGCATGGTGTCCGGTTTTCATGCGTGCTGCAACCGGATGCCAAATTGCAAACCAGGCGTTGATCAGCGTAATGACGTAGAGGATAAAATCGTAGGCAATGTGCATCGTGACAAAGAAGCACACGCGACGACCGTTGGTAGGAGGTGGTTCGTAATGCACCCGCTTCGACATCCATGCCAAGATGTTGCGGACAAAAACAAGGAATTTCTGTAAAAATCAGCCAAGTTCAGATGTTAGGGTTTAAAAAATGACACGAATCATCGCTACATTCGGTGTTATGAGGTTCCTGCATTCAAAGATGTAATGCAACGGTTGATTCGTTTCGAGGGTGCCCTCAAGCCTGCAGAGCACCAATCGCATGCATTTCTTGCTGATCGCCCCCTGGGATTCCTGCTTGAGCATGAACACTTTGATGGCCCGTATCACTTTCATCTGGGTCTCTCTGAAAATCCACATTTAACTACCTCTAATCCAACTGCAATGAACCAAATAAGCCTACTTGAGGAACTCCTTCAATTCCTCCTCGGTGGCATCATAGGGCACATCCGTCGGGCAATCCGCGCACCCCGTCTCGAAACCGGCCCACATATAGCCCTCCTCCTGCTGGCGCTCCACCTCTGCCTGCTTCTTCTTATCGACGACCCCCGCGTACGGATGGCGGATGAGCGTCGAGCGCTTGACCACCGCCCAGTTTGCGTTCGACAGATAGCGATTGCCGTGGATCTTCTCCAGCACGCACACCCGCTTCGAAATGATGTAATTCATCCAATAGCTCATGTTCGAATGCTGAATCTTGGAGAGGGTCTTAAAACCCAAGCCGCTCAAAATCAGGTGTATTGTGGTACAGTTCACAAAGAGGGTGGCGATGTTGTAGAAGATTGCCTCAAACATATAACCATGCATCTCGGGCAACGTGCTGAAGGTGATCAGAAAAACCAAGCAGGTCAACGAGATCGTGCCCTTCACATCGCTCCAGCTGAGCACGATGAGACTGCGCATGTTAATCGAGTTTGCCGTGCGGTTGATGATGGGGCTAAGCATCACATAACGCAGAAAGCGAATCGTCAGTGCTGCTACGTAGAATATTAACGTGCCATACAAATACGTTGGACTGTAAATTTTCACAATGTAGATGGTCAGGCCGATGGTCGCAATAATCAGCGTGACGAGCTCGCAGAAGAAGTGCAGCATCGCCCAGAACTTTTGAATGCTCTCGTCGACGTCATTGCTAAACTTATGGCGCTCCGAAACAACAATGCACACGCACAACACAAGGGCCAACTCCCCACTGACCACGAACACGTGCGCAGCTACGATGTACGTGGTGAACGACACACTGAGCGATATACAAACCGTGCTCAGTGGTTCATCGTAGAACCACACCATCAATCTCGTTTGCAGAATTCCGAGCACCGCACCGACCGTCACACTAATGCCAATTGAGCGCGTCAGGTACAGCGCTAAGAGAGGCCAAGTCGCCAGACGACCACGCTCCACGCTGAGCAGCAAATCGAAGATCATAAAAATGGGGATAACAATAAGCACTGCTTCGGCGTCTAGAATGGTCTCAACCAGTCTATACTTGGCCAAATCCTGCAGCATGCGGATCACGTGCAACGGTTCAATGGGCAGCGTCAAGATGGTGGCGAGCAAGCCCTGCAAATAGCTCCATTGCGGATGCAGCACGTACGACACGACGACAGCGAGCGCCAGCGGGCAGAACGTAACACCCATGATCGTGATGAGCAGCGTATGCGGCAGACACTTGAAGAAGAGATCGTAGTCGATGCGGTAAAGCGACGACACGATGTGCACCGGCATGTAGACGGTGATCATCACATGCGGCGCACCCATTATCATATTCCAGTGGTCCTTGAACATCGGCAGGCAGAAGAACAGGCCGATACAGACGCCGAGAAAGACGACCACCACGTTATATGGTAATGCGTTGCCGCGCGCACGCACCACTCGACGCATGCCAACGGCGACAAGCAGCAACAACGACAACGCGAGCACACCATACACGCTACCACTTTGCGATGCCTCTTCGTTCGGATACTCCAACCAGGAGATCTTCTCCGGCGGTCTGGGTAGCATGGTGCACACGCGCCAAATGGTTGACAGCAATTGACATTCTCTATATTTATACAATAACATTACAACAATTATCGCAGCCCACGTCGCGTGGTGGTTGCCTTCTTATCACTCTTGCTTTTCGTCTTGCCGGTAGGGTCCTCGGATTTACTGGCTTGACACTTCACGCGCCCTGTGGGCCCCTCGTCGCCCAAACCCGCCAGCTCCGCACCGAGATTCTTGCGGATCTTCAAGCGTGTGCGACGACCACCGCCCATATCGGGCACCTCCTCGTCCAAGGGCACCACCGCCGAAGATGCAACACGTGCCGGTGGTTTGATAGTGATGCGCGGTGTTTCAAACGTTGGCGTGCGAGACCTCCCAGATTCCAAGTTAATCTCGGGCGTTTTGACCGGCGGCGGTCGCATGTGCGTCTTGCGTGCCGCCAATGTCGATGCCACTTTCATGGTCATCAGCATATCGTACAGGTAAAAGTTGCGATACATCTGCTGGTCCAATAATGTCTCCAATTTTCGTATACTTCTCTCCATCGCCGAAGTGTTACCGTTTCGGTGATGCAGCTTGACGGTCGTCCACAACACATCCAGATTCCCATCGAGATAATGAAACTTCTTCGCCTTCGCCAGCTTAATATAGAAGCGATTCAAATGTTCCAGATACATGCACACATTTTCATCATCCCCGTGGTGGCAGGCAATCAGCGCTTCCAGGTGCAAATAGTCGAAGACGACGCGCTGATACGTCCGCGACGTGCATGGTTCACACGCGCACGTGTCGGCGTGGCTCGCGAACTCGGGCGCACGCCAACCTCGCATCACCGCCACGGGGGAAGACGATGCGATCAACACTTTGCGCTCAAACTCGACGGCCAAATCGACCGCGTACTCGATGTGCAGTATGCGGGAGAGCGCGTTGGCGGCGCACCGGCAATTCTCCACCTGCCCGTGCAGCAGATCCAGCCTGCCGCTGAACACCAGCAAGCGGCAGACGCGATACGTAAGCAGTGCGCTGTCAGCGATCACCAAGAGCGAGTGCACCACCTGGATGCCTTCGCGTTGCGCCTCCGTCCAGTAGTACTTCGTCACCAGCAGCTCGCCGAGCCGCACGATGAGCGCTAGGTATTCGGCGCGATTCATGTGCCGCCGATTGCGGTGCATCAGAAGATGCCAGAGCGCGTCGTGCAGCACGACAACGGTGGGCGCGCCATGGCCGTCCATATCGTCGGCGGCGACCTGCGCGCACGGCAGCATCATGCCTTCGCCGGCCATCAGGGCATAGTAACCGCGTGCGATGTCCAAGTCGAAGTCGGGCTCGTCCTCCACGTATAGCGTACCGCCGCACGCGTAGTAATCATCACACGCGTGCGTATACGCAGCGCGAAACTCTTTCAGGCGGTCGTGTTTCAAGTACCACGTCGCCAGAGATGAATGATAGATAAATCGCGTGCGTAAATCGATGCTAGGGTGCTCCAAATCGGGGATGGCTGGTTGCAGATGGGTAATATCTGCCTCGTACTGCAGTATGAATGCAATCACTTGGAGGATGCGCTGCGGATTGCGCTGGCTTTGAGCGCAGTTGATTGCCAGGTAGAATGTGCGCCGCGCTAAAGATTCGTTACCGTGTGCATCAAATAAATGCCCCATGTACATTAAGAGTTCTAATACGGTTTTGTTGTCGCCGGGAATGGTAGCTTTCGTAAAATGTTCATAAGAGGTCTTCAGGTGGGCCATCATCGCAGCATACTTGTTCACGCGCAGATGGTCGTAGTTCAAATTAAACAGAGCGTTCGGCGAAGAGTCCTCTTCGGAAGGCATTTGCTCATCTCGCAACTCCTTGCAAACCACCAACGCTTGTTCATATTCATAAATATGAACGAAGAACGCGTGCACTGCCTGATGAAGTTCATCTTGGATATCTCGCTTGTCTTTGATGAATTCCACTGGTTTTAGCAGTATGAATACCTCAAAGGGAAGCTTGAGGAGAACTTCCACGTACTCCCGAGCGCCTATCAGGTCCCAGAGGCAACTCAGACACTTTTGAATGCGATCAATGGCCTGATACCTCTTTACATATCCATTGATTTCCAGTCGTAATAACTGAACTCGTTGCGCATCTTTCAATATGATCTTCCTCCCGGCTAGCTCTTGAGCAAAGTTCGAGTTTTCTTCGAGGACCTCACATATTAAGACTGCCTTATATTCTTCCTTGCAGTTATGTATGGTAGCATTCCACAACTTTTCAATGGATGGTGTTATATCCGGACCGAATTGATGCAGAAATAACGCACAAACATCCATTGCGCGACGACGATCCTTCTCGAGTAAATATTCCGCGTAGGCGTAGGTAATAGTGGCTGCCATTTTCGGCGTGAAGACTTCCTTATCGCTGTGCGCATAGATTTGTTTGGTCAGCAGATGCAAAAACATACTGTTCGTCTCCTTCTGCGATGGGCACTGGTACAGAATTGTCGAGTAGTTGTAGCTAGCTATCGCCAATTGCTTGAGATTGGGCGTTGCATTGCGACAGCCAAAAGCCAAAATTTCCGAAACTGCTTGGAAGCATTTCTCGAGCATTTTGTATAAATGTTGGAACGTTTCGCCGGAAATGGTTGATTGGTCTGTGACCTGTCGCAAGATGTTCACAATGAATTCATATGCGCTGTTTTGCACTTGCACAGCCGCAACGTGGTAGTTTTTCTGCGCGCAACAAGTGGGACTTGACAACAATTTCTTTTTAAGAATCATTGCGTTGGATTTAGCGTGCGACAGACAGACTTGCACAAAATCTTGTAGTTGTTTGGTGAAGTTCCTTGGCGGCAGTTGGCATTTGTGATTTAAAGCTCCGTAGATTGCGTTCTTTTTGTGACAAAATGCTGATACTGCCTGGAGTTGGGTGTGGATCTTGGCGTTCTTGTAAAGAGTATTGAGCAGTTTCAGTGGTTCCACAAAAACGTGTAGCTTATCATCGGTAAATTCCTGGATCGGTAGTAATGTTTTCGTGACTGCTTGTAGATACCGCATGGTGCCTTGGATAGCCGTATCTTTCACATGTTCTTGGAGCTTTTGAATGCACTTTACCATTATGAGATCATCGTCCGCTTTGTATAACGTGTAATGAGAATGAACGAAAGAAGCGGACAGCAGAGACATCATCACATCAAAGTTCGATGCGGTGATTTCGGTTTTCTGTTTGATGATTCCCGCCTCAACGCACATCTGGCCGACTCGCGCGCAAAGTGCATTGTTTTGGAAGGCGCCGGTTAGAGTCCAAAAACATAAGATGCGTTTGGCGTGATCGTCGTAATACGCCGTCATTTTGATGACCAACTTGGTGAGATTCAACATATTCTCTTGGCTCATTGTACTGCTCTTCAAAGCAGTCAGCAGCACACTTACTGTGCTCATGAAGATATCCTGTGTTGACCCACTTATACTCTGGATGTAAGGTGGGATGAGAAAATCCCTCAAATCTAAGATCAATTGCCATGCTTTCTGTAAATATCTGAGAATTGTATTCTGTCTAAACACAAGCAGGTTACAATCTACCTGGCCAGCCAAAAATTGCACAATAAAGTAGCCGCAAGTTACGTAGTCGCTCAGTTGCTGATTTGCTAGACTCAAATCTTTGAAGTTGGTGTACTTGACAAACTTAACTAGATGTTCTTGTGAATGTGGTTTTAAATGTCTTACACATAGATTAATCAGTTTCAAGGAACGACTGTCGGCCAAGGGGTATAATCGATTTTGCTCGACGTAATCACAGCATGCTTTATAAGAACCCGCTTTTATAAAGTTGGTGAGAGCAGTACCATGGGTTTTATTCATATTTTTCCTATAAAATTAATACAAATATGTAATCAATTTAAATGTTGAGGTTAGCTTTTGAATTCGTACAAACATGTGCAAATTATGATCACTTACCTGCGTTTGAAATGTTGTTAATATATGAACAGTAATAGGATCACGTATCCACATCGATTAACACTGGCGGAAAAGTTATTTTTCTTGCGTGAGTTGCTGAACATTAGATTAATTAGGATTGAACCGTTGACCTGCCGTTGATCAGATGCCGACGATATCAGATGATATGCCGTGTTGCA
>JARJDR010013439.1:0-62765 GCA_030264135.1 Myllaena sp. GC000078 | reverse complement strand
ATATGCAATGTGATCTCTCACTCGCACATGATACGATATACGGCTCAATGTGTTTTAGATGGGAAGCTGAAGCGAAGACAATTTAGCTTGTCATTTAGATAAAAGGGTCGTCCCCGGCGGGAATAGAACCCGGAACTCCTCGCACCACAAGTGCGCACGTCAGCTACTGGACTACTTTGGTAGTTGCAGATGATAAGTTGGAACTTATATATACAGTGTGTATACGAGCAAATTTAAAAAAATAAAAACACCTACCTCGCTCCGCTTCTTTGCACTTAGATCAAATTTAATTTGGGAATGGGATTGGGTAAAGGTAGACAATTAAATAAATAACACATTGAGTTTATTCACATTACATAATTTGTTTCAGTCTCACATATACGCGGTGAGAGTGTGTCAGTGAGTGACCGCGAGCAAAACCAAACGTGAATCTATGAAGACCGTTTTAATGATGCGCGCATATTACTAAAATTGAACCCCCTTACGCGCCTAGCTCATTTAGCGTAACCCAGGTGCACCACGAAAAGGTAGAGCTAGATTGCACCCATACAGAGATAATTTCAATAATTATGATAACCAACAACTGTATTTCTCATTTATTTTGTTATACATATTTACAATATGCCTTTCGTTGCAATATGGCACACATCTTTTTAGTCTTTTACTTTGCAGAATTCTCTTGCTCGCTCACAGACAAGCTATCATTTATCCGCCAGCTCTATTTCTCTTCTCAACAAGTGAATAAAACTTAAAGTTTGAACAACAACAACAATAATATACATGCATGTACAATAGGATTCCCTTTTAATGTTAATTATATTAATAACTTATTATAATGTCTAAATCTGCATTGTTTGTGTGGTACTTTTAACTATTAATACATAGTATGTATCTGCAGTAGTAAAATATATAGCGCGTTAAGTTTACAGGAAGCCAATCCGAAAAACGAAAACTGGCATGCTAAGTTTCATTTCGATTTTCATTGATGTGCGTATATGTTTTGTGAGTGAGCTAAATGAGCAAAATTTTCCCTAGTTTGTAGCGAAATATGGAATCAATTTTGTGTCCACTTTATATCGGCATGTAGTTTAAGAACCTTAATATCGTTCGCGTCATACATTTTTCGGTTTCCTTGGGAAACAATACACATTATCAAATCCATCAATTTTATCACACTGCATGCTAATATCCATGTACACACTTTTAACAAAACTTAATGGCTACTTTTTCGAGCGATCATACCATATGCTGTTATGTGCATGTGTGACTGTATGAGTTTTATATTAAAATATATCACAAGCGAATAGTCACGACTGCTTGCAGCCGGGCAGGCGCTTCACCGTTATGCACGAGATCGGCTTTTTCCATCGGCGCTTCGAAGTCGATGTAGAGGATGTATTATGGGCAGCATTTCCATTCTTGCCCCTGCATTCAATTCGTCGTCTCTCCTCTAAAATCATAATTAAGTGGTTACCATTAAATAAATAAAATTGCATTCAGATTTATAAAAGATAATACCGTTCAACTCGCGTTCGGTACAATAAACTTCGTCGTTCATCTCGGTCGCCGGTTCATAGTAATGCTCGATGAGGTACGGCAGCACGGTCATTTCATGTAAATAGTCGCCTTTCAGCGGCGGTATAGGCACTTCGACGGCGTTTCTCGCTGGCTTCCGATGGAACCATCTACACGGAAATAATACAGCTATAGATATGCGTTTACAGGTGAATATTAATTACTACACTCACGAGTGTTGCCGGATTTGTTGCAGACCCAATCTTTCAATCGGATCCTTTTGCAGCATGCCAAGCAAGAGATCACGCAGGGGGTCGACGATGTCCGCTGGTATTGTGAACTCGCCTTTGCCGATGTTCTCGAAGAGGCGATAGATATTATCCCCTTCAAAGGGGTATTCACCCGTGGTGATGTTATATAACGTGACTCCGGCGCTCCAAATATCGACTTTGAATCCGGGGAAAGATTCCAGTCCATTCGCAATCTCTGGCGGTTGAAATGCCGGCGATCCCTGACCGTTGTGGCATGTGTCGTCCTCGGCAAACAAATCGATGGTCTAATAAATAAATATATGATCAACAAACTTGAACGTATTTGAATTGCCGATGCAACCTTGTAAAGTGTTAATAAACTGGCGTGTGCATGCATGTATCTCTCGTAATTAGCGACTCACCTCAGCAACGCCTAGATCACTGATCTTCAGATCGCCCTCGAGCGTCAGGAGCAGGTTGCCAGGCTTGAGATCCTTGTGTATGATGCGCTTGCTGTGCAGGTACTCCAACCCAGATACGAGTTGCGTGAAGTAGTCGTGCGCTTGAAATAAAGGAAACTTCTTGTTTGGTGTTGCATCCAGCATTCCCTGTAGAGATCCCACACAGAATTCCATCACAAGGTACATCTTCTGCTTTTCGTCATTGAAGAGCACGTCCAGCAGTCGGATGACATTGCGATGCCGAAGCTGCCGGAGTAGTTTGATCTCGCTTTGGACGTTCTGTTCGCCGTTTGGAATGCGTCGCAGCTTGCGCTGCTTGAGAATCTTCACAGCGCGCCGACACAGCGTATCGGTGTCCATCACCTCCTTCACCTTGCCATAAGCGCCCTCGCCAAGCAGGTCGCCCATCACGTAGCGGCCGATCATCTTCAGCCTACGCGGCTTCACCTGGTAGATGATTTCGTTGCTATCGACGCGGTGGAAGATTGCGTTGAGGTTCTCCAGGTCGTCGTCGATGTTGTCCAGCCAGTCGACGTCAGCGCGCGGCGGCAGTTCGTCGTCGTCGCTGTTCACGCTGAAGACGCGATTGGTCATCTCCCGCTCGCTGTGCGACGCCGACGCCAGCTCGTCACCGCTGTCGTCGGCGCTGGCTCTCGTCAGGTTGCCCATTCTGCTCGCCGCCGCCGCCGCGTCGTCGTCCATTGCCGTCGCCGCCACCACTCGCACCGATGCGGTGCTCACGCGGTCGACGCGCACACGGCACGCTGGTGCGAATCGCCGGTCGACAACATGCGCACACCAACGACGACGAAGCCGTCGTCGTCGTCGTTGTTGTTGTCGGCTTGACCGCAGCACTTGAGTATAGAGCGCCGTTATTCTCACCGCGGGGCGTGGACGGCGGCGTCGTCGTCTTGGTCACAGTTGATTAGCATCTATCTAGTGTATCTGATTGCATGCTCATACTGCAATGTGTTATTGTTTTCGAAGGAAGAGTTGAATAAGTCACTTCACTGTTTTCGCGTTGCACGAGTGTTCGAGGTTGTGGCACCTCGCGTGCAGCGCAGCAATACTTTCACCGCGCAAAGATTATGAACGCCGTTGTTTGAATACGCACTATATAACTGACGCCATTTGATTACGTATAATTTAAGCCCGACATCCCTTGTCCGACGCGATGGTTTCTTTTGCAAATCTTGTGCGCGCTTGTGCGTGCTGACAGCCGTTTCGCGAACCGCGAGGGGGAAGTAAGGGTTGACAATGTCAGCTGTTTCTTAGGGGATTTTGTTTTGCGGCTGTTGGTAACACTGAAAAGCGAAATACATAACCTCACATATATTGCAAACTTTAAAATACTTTGATTTAAATTCCTTCAAAAACAACGGACATTGAAGTGGGATCGTTATGTAATGATAATTCCACTGACAATTGTAGAAATTTAAAACGCTTGAAATCGTACACTTCTATTGGCCTTCACTGGGTGTTCATTATCAATGTATGCCGTGATTCGTCTTGGAAAGTCACGTGGCCGCATATTGCGCAAATATGCGCGCACACAAACGCATGCGAACACTCCTTCGAGCAGTGCCTAATCTAATTCGATCTCACCCACGCATTCCTATGCCATTCCCGGCCTTCCATTTACAATCCTAAACCGCGCGGCACAGCTGATATGTGGCGCTCATTGCTCGTTGTGCTCCTAACATACTGACACAATTTCAATTACCAACAGGTAATCAAAATAATTATATTCGCATCAGTCACAATTTTGTACATTTGCACCAACGCATAAACGATAAATAAATAAAATTGAGCCACGCTTAATTGTGCGTACAAGTTGAGAGATTTCGTTTTTGTATAGCATGTATAATACACGCGTGTTTGCGCCAACACTATCTAAACGAAAGTTCCACATCGAACGCGGACGCGGCGGGATCAGTTTGATTTCAATGTCACCTTGGGTGTGAGACCATCCTCGTGGCGCGGGAGAATTCCGAACAATTTTTCGACTCGCGTGTGGCTTGGCATAAGGGCATAAATTCGTGTGGATGAGTGTGGGGACGTTGACGACAACAGTTCGTTTTCGTTTATACTATTGATAACATGTTACATGCGTGATACCGAACATCGATGATAATCGTATCTGGGCTTAATATAAAAGTGTTTAATAAACATAGTCGCATGTCCAATTTCGGTAATTAGAAAAAGAAGGTAAGCCTAATATTTAAAACAGAGTTGATAATGCCATCATTTGTTAATTATTTCTTAATATATTGTCAATTTATTAATAAATTTCATCTTGATTGAGGCACCATTTTAGTGTTACGTGTTTGTGTTTGGTATTTGATTTTTCTCTACGCCAAAAAACTTTCCATTCCAAGCATTCGTGACCAATGCTTTGCCTTGTGCATACTTATTAAGTGTTTGATACTTATCTAAAAATCATTACGCGTTAGCATACCGTTTAGCGTAAATGCTGTTTGTTGAAATCCGAAATTCTGCTAAATTTGGCCAATAGTACTCATTTTATCTAATTTAATGTAGATTCAAATAAATAAACTGGAACTAATGTGAAATTAAACATCTAATTGAGACCGCGATGATGTATGTCTCAAAAATTCATTCTAATTTGTTTATGACATCGCAGCTAAGCGACTCGTTTCTATTTTGGTATCGTATGGTAATGCAAAACGGAATAATTTATACCAACTTGGTGTATTATAGTAGTTAATTATATATTACGTCTATATGGAACTTGTACATTCTATCAGAAGTGTGTAATAACACAAATGAAATGACTTTTCAAACAACTTTATTAGTCGTTTATTACCGGTAGTACTCACGCATAACAGCATTTTTAACGTGTCAATAGCACGCGACATATGAGAACTTACTTTCCCTGATGAAATTTTAAAGTAAACCAACAATGAGAGTGAATACGTACACAAGAACGCCCTTCATAACGATAGTGCAATGACATCATTGCGACGACCATGAAAATGCGGGTTTGCGCTATTGATTTATATATACATGTTATATGCGTTCTTTTCGCACGTGCTGCTGCAATGAGGGGTTTCGCACTTGTTGTTCATTATTGCAGTCAACAATATATTATTAGCTCACCATTATGCAGATTATGTTAGCATTAATAATCGACTTTTTCTTACCCAAGTCACGAATAATCACTTGTTTTCGTAAATAAACACGAGCTACGTCTTAATTCTACAAATGAAATGAATATTAAAAATGAATTTATTTACATCGCATTGCGTTAACGCTGAGTTAATCTTCGTGAAACCTTTTATCAAGCACGAACGTAAAATGAGTTTGACTTGTATTAATTTTGTATCGCTCATGGATGAAAATATACCCTAATCGGACGCATTTTAATCGCAATTCGAACTTATTTATTTACCCATATCAAAATTTATGACCTATTCCAAAATGAAATTTTGTCTCGTGATCCCTTGTTTACGAGACAAATTAGAAAATTCGATAAACCCACGAAAAACTCTCGTGAGCGGTGGCAGGCGTTCGTAAACTTAGAATACAGGATATGCATGCATCCATGCGTGCGCGCATCAATTAATAAGCCGGCTTTTGCTTCTTGAGTGGACACACTGTACGTCTTGGTAGCTAACGAATGAAACCTTTGAACCGGCGATTAGACGTTGAGCCGCCTCGCATTCATATCAAGCGATTGATACACATTTCGACCGCCTCAATCCGATTTGAAGTGCGGCAGTCGCTCGCGTGCGCGTGTGCAACGCGCCGACAATGCTCAAATTCGCAATTCACCGGTGCGTCCGCAATCAAGTACATAGTTCGAAACAATTAATGCACGTGTAAAGCAAAATGACCAAACAAATCGTCGCGCCGGTGAGTCGCGCCGCAGGCACGGGAGTAAATCGCGGTAAAATCGCACGTGTCACGCTAACGACCGAAAATGGTGTGCGCCGAAATATGCTTTGGCGACAGTTGGTGCGCCTGTGGGGCATTAACCAATTGCTGCTCGCCGGCGTGGTTCAAACCGTGCGCACATTGACGACGCGCGCTACAGCCACCGCCATTAACTTGGTATTGGCGGTACCATGTTGGTGCATTGATAAATTACTCTCCGTTTCGCGTCGATTCGAATCAGTATGCTACCGAACATTCTATCTAACCCACCGGTGGATAGGGGTTTAAAATAAAATCCTATTGCAGTTCACCGGCGCTGATGTTCGACGCCAGTGTCAGCATTCGACGTCTTCCGTTGATGGCGCACTGACTAAGCCCCACAATGGCGCCGCTTCTCTTCCACCTTCCGCACGCCTGACGACTTCGATTTTCGCCTCCACTTCCGCACACCGCGCGCAACCTGACGACCTACAACTAAGCCGGCCGGTGAACCAGATAATCCAGGAGACCTTCCGCGAAGAGTTCGCCAACTGCTATAATAATCTACGGCACGTGCAACACCATCAACTGCCGCAATACAAGCACGCGCGCAAACACAATCCGAAAACGTTGAGCTACGCCAAGCGTGCGGCGAGCATCGAAACTATCAGCGAAGAGGTCATCACCGGTGCGCAGCCGCATAGCAAGACACTGCAAGAAGAGATCACCGACACGCACCAGCAAATCGTGCAGACCCTAACACAGATTCTGACACGCAGCGAGGAACTGCGCAAGACACTCATGGGCGGAAAAACGCAATTGGGCGCCATTGGCGATGGCGGATCACAGGATCCGGTGCGCGTGCTGACTTTAAACTACGGCGAGCACCTGGAGTCGTCTGTGTTTCGCGTGAGCAAACACACCGAAGTGCAATTCCGCCTCGGGCCCAGCCTGTTCGGCAAGAAAGGCACCATCTATTGCAACTACCCGATAGGCATTCGGCTATTTAAACGCGACGAGTATCAAATGTTGGAGTGGAAATTGGATGCGGGCTGTCATGATGCGGACGATTCCGCCTACTACGCTAGCTTCAAGCCGACACTTGCCAGAGGATTCAACTACTATCTGGAGTTGGAAGAGACCAGTGTTGTGGTCGCATCCGGTTACATTTTAGTGGACCCGACTCTCAGCTTCGGCCCCGATGAGCCGCTTCCGCTGGACTGTATCCAATGTCAAACTGTGCTGGCCAAATCAATGGGTCATTTTAAGAATTGGCCTGGTAAACTGGAGGTCGCCAAAGAGTGTGGCTACAATATGATTCATTTCACACCGGTTCAGGAGTTGGGTGCTTCGAATTCATCGTACTCGTTACAAAACCAATTGGAGCTGAATCCGTGCTTTAGCGATAAACACAAATTGACCAAGGAGGAGGTGAAGAGTTTTATGCGCACGCTGCGTAGCGATTGGAAAATGCTCTCTATTTGCGATATTGTGTTGAATCACACTGCAAACGAGAGTCCTTGGTTGGTGGACCACCCGGAGGCGGCGTATAATTGCATCAATTGCCCTTATATGCGTCCCGCATATTTGCTGGACGCTGCGCTAGCGCAATTCGCCAAAGATGTTGGCCGTGGTGATTACGAGACTGTCGGCGTCCCAAAAATGATTGAAAATGAGGATCATCTGAATGTGAGTGCTCAAAATGCTTCGATTTAGACCTTAACCAATTGAATTTTGTTTTGTAGGCGATTCGTCATGTTTTCCACACGGACATTTTGAAAAATCTCCGTTTGCAAGAATTGCTCATTTGTGATGTGAGCAAAATCGTTGGCGAATTTTTGACACTACTTCGCAGCCGCACTCCGTTGCCGGCAGGCAGTAATAACGGCGCACAGTCCGAGTTGCATTTGATTCTGGACCGGAAGTACAAACGTCTCCGAGCTACTGTCAACATGGAAACTGCTCTGAAGATCTTCAATGTATACAGGTCAGTATAAACCCTGCATGAATTTTCAGAAGCATGCTTATAATAAAATATGTTGTTTAGAAGCGATTGTTTTGATGAAGAAACTCGCATTCATAAATGCGCCGAAGATTTCAAACGCAAATTGGACGCTTTGAACAGCGAACAAGAAGAATCATTGCAAGCCGATTTGAATGCAGCGATTGATAATATCCTCGCTGGTATCCGCTATTATCGTGTGCAAGAAGATGGTCCAAAATGGCGCGAAATAACCGAAGATAAACCATTAATTTATCGCTATTTCACCGACTATGGTGAACCCAAATCGTATACCGAATACGAGGACATCATGTATGGACCGAACGCTAAGTATTTGATGGCCCACAATGGATGGGTGATGAATTCGGATCCCTTGGAGAACTTTGCGGCGAACGCTAAAGTCTATCTGCGAAGGGAGTTGATTGCATGGGGCGACAGCGTCAAGCTGCGATACGGCAACAAGCCGGAGGATTGCCCGTTCCTTTGGAATCACATGCAGAAATATGTGGAAGAAACGGCAGAAATCTTCCACGGTGTGCGTTTGGACAACTGTCATTCAACGCCATTAGCGGTAGCCGAGTATATGCTGGATTGTGCGCGCGAAATCAATCCCGATCTGTACGTGGTCGCCGAGCTTTTCACCAATTCGGATCAATCCGAT
This sequence comes from Myllaena sp. GC000078, assembly GCA_030264135.1. Taxonomy (NCBI): domain Eukaryota; kingdom Metazoa; phylum Arthropoda; class Insecta; order Coleoptera; family Staphylinidae; genus Myllaena; species Myllaena sp. GC000078. The sequence goes on along the minus strand of JARJDR010013439.1, from coordinate 53,999 downwards.
AATGTGTTTGTGAATCGCTTAGGAATCACAAGCTTGATTAGAGGTAGTAAATGACCGTCACAACATTTCCAACAACAAAATGTATTGTTGATATGGTTACAGAGGCAATGTCGGCATGGGATTCACACGAAGAGGGTCGCTTGGTATACCGTTACGGAGGCTCACCAGTCGGCGCGTTCTATCAACCCTCCACCAGACCCATGGTGCCCTCCATTGCTCATGCTCTGTTCATGGATCAAACTCACGACAATCCGAGCCCGGTGGAGAAACGCTCCGCGTACGACCTCCTACCATCCACTGCGTTGGTAAGCATGGCGTGCTGTGCAAGTGGGTCGACACGCGGTTACGACGAGCTAGTGCCGCACCACATCCACGTCGTCGACGAGGCACGTGAGTACACCGAATGGGGCAAAGACGCCTCCAACGCGCGCTACATCAATTTTGCCAGCGGTATTTTGGGAGCAAAACGCGTCCTGAATAAACTACATTGCATGCTCGCCAAGGAGGGCTACGATCAAGTGTACGTCGATCAAATCGATCCGGATATCGTCGCCATTACGCGCCACAACCCGCTCACGCACAACAGCGTTGTGCTGGTGGCGTTCACGGCATTCAAACCACCGAATGCGGATGATCTCAAACACCAGCGCTACGTGAAACCACTGCGCGTCGAAGGCACCCTAGACGAAGTGGTCTGCGAGGCGGCCGTTCGCGATGTGGACGAGTACAGCTACATTCACGACTTCGAACGCGATAATCGGTATATCAACGGGTTGCGCAATTATCAGCTCCATATCAAGGAACACTTTCCGTTGGACAAATCAGAAATGCTCATAGAGGAAGCATCAGGGGATGGCAATATATTACAGTTTGGCTTTAGAAATTTCCACCCTGGGTCTGTGATCGCCATCAAATTGTCGTTAAAGAAATGCGCTCAAGCGGCGATAAAAACGCTTCGGAACGTAATCGCAACACCACAAAAACAACTCGAGACTCTCGTCAATGCCCTTTCTCTGGCCGATTTGAACGTAGTTTTGTACCGATGTAGCAGCGAAGAGTACGATGATGGTTTTAACGTGGGATGTTATAATGTTCCCGATCACGGGGAGCTGGTCTACGCTGGATTGCAAGGCGTAATGTCACTGCTGTCGGTTATCCGTCCTAACAACGATCTCGGCCATCCGCTGTGCAATAACTTGCGCAAAGGCGATTGGCTGCTGGAGTACATTTACAAAAGACTACAACTGCGCAAGAACACCAAACCACTCGGAGATTGGATAGAAGAAAAGACGCTCGGTTTAAGATCCATACCACGCTACTTGGTGCCAGCGTACTTTGATGCAATCATCACCAAAATTTATGTCTGTGTTTTGGAAGCCGCTTTTCAAAAAATGGGCGAATTTGTAAGACACGGCTCAACTTTCGTGCGTACCCTATCGCTGGGATCGATCCAATTTGGCGCATTCATTAAATCCGCCCGCCTTCCACCGTTATCGCCAGCGCTGAATTCCCCGCCGCCATTGATTCACGTCGATGGGGAAGAAACACAAGCTCCGATCAGTTTGTCGGCGGGCCTTGCGCACTTCACCACCGGCTACATGCGCAATTGGGGCCGCGATACCTTCATCGCCTTGCGCGGCCTATACATTCTCACCGGAAGACACCTGGAGGCCCGCTACATGATTCTCGCGTACGCAGCGTGCATGCGGCACGGATTGATTCCAAATCTCTTGGACGGCGGACGCAATTCGCGGTTTAACTGTCGCGACGCGGTCTGGTGGTGGTTGCACAGCATCAAGTCGTACGTGGAGACGGTGCCAAACGGCGAGAAGCTGCTCGAGGACCCGGTGAGCAGGATCTTTCCACGCGACGACGCCGACGCAACCGCGGCGGGTGTGTGCGATCAGCCGCTGCATCGCGTCATGCACGAAGCGCTCGACGTGCACTTCCAGGGTTTGGTCTTCCGCGAGCGCAACGCCGGCGCGCAGATCGACGAGCACATGACCGACGCGGGATTCAACAATCAAATCGGTGTACATCCGGCAACAGGCTTCGTGTTTGGCGGCAACGAATTCAACTGCGGTACGTGGATGGACAAGATGGGCAGTTCGAGCAAGGCGGGTAATAAAGGCAAAGTGGCGACGCCACGCGATGGGAGCGCTATCGAATTGGTGGGCCTCTCCAAGGCCGTGCTGGGATGGCTGGTGAAGATGCACGATTCGCATTACTATCCGCACAACTCCGTGCAACGCACGCAAAAGAGCGGTAAAGTTATCAAATGGACGCTGCGCGAATGGGGCGAGCGCATCCAGCTCAACTTCGAGAAGCACTTCTGGATACCCGAGGAAGAGACGGAAGCGAACAAATTGATACATAAACGTGGGATTTATAAAGATTGCCATGGAGCTAGCCGCGAGTGGACGAACTACCAACTGCGTTGCAATTTCCCGATGGCAATGGTGGTCGCACCGGAAATGTTCGATGTTAATCATGCATGGACAGCGTTAAAACAAGCCGAGAAACATCTCCTAGGTCCGCTCGGGATGAAGACATTAGATGCCGACGATTGGAATTATAGAGGAGACTACGACAACTCCAACGATTCAGACGATAAGAAAGTGGCGCACGGATTCAATTACCATCAAGGACCCGAATGGCTGTGGCCAACTGGCTACTATCTACGCGCAAAATTAATATTCGGCGCGAAATCCGGCAAGCTTGCCGAGGCGATTGCGCATGTAAAAGAAGTGCTCGCAAACCACTTTGTCGAGGTGCGCAACTCCGAATGGCGCGGCCTGCCCGAATTGACAAACGCCAACGGCGCATTCTGCAAGGATAGCAGCCGAACGCAAGCGTGGAGCATGAGCTGCATCTTGGAGGTGCTACACGACCTGCAAAGATTGGAGGCTGCCAATTGACGATGTCGCACGCACGTAGTTATATCACCAGCAAGCTTATCACGTTCGCAGCCAACGCTATTGCACACTTGCACCATAATCACACCATTGAAATCACCCGTACCGTCACTGTTCTCATCTTGTACGGATCTTCCCTTGAATCTTCCCACAATTGCCAATACAATTTGCAAGGAGCTCGAGCGCACCGACTACACACGCCTCTGTTTCAAAACGTCTTTTACAACCCTTTTAAATCTACCGTTTGAATACCACTCGAATCGCGTGCCACTTCGGCATTCGACGAATTCCGTATCGTTGGTAACCGTCCGACGGCGACGCCAACAGCAGGAAGACTTGGATGAAATATCACCTGTTGACGAAGAGGAACGGACGCTGGGTGATGATAATAGCACCGTTCGAATGCTCACGTCCCCATCGTCTTCCTCGTCAGATGAGGAGCGCGCAAAAGTGGTTATCATGGAGCCACTGCTACTACAAATGATGCCAGTCGTTAAAAATCGCACCGATCCACGACTCACGTACAAAGAGCATAAGAAGAACGTGCGCCTAATGATTACCTACACGTTTCTCATATTCGGCCTGCTAATTATCATGTTTTTCACTCTATACTTGCGTTGACAGCCCTTATTGTTACATACATGAATTGTTATGTATTAAAAACTTGTAGTTTATCGATTCTACATAATATATTTTGCAAAAAATGCGTGTATTGATTACTTGGCGAGTGGATTTGAGCTGTTTGCGTATTGCCATGGGGATGCTCTATTATTGGCCTTGTTTGATGTTCGGCGCTGTTTGTCAAAACGCGGCAATTAACATCAACTAGGGTAGAACCGTGATTGTATTAAATCTCTATCATATTTATTAATTGAATCATGGCGGATGAAGGAGCTGTCGCAGCACCGGTTGAAGTAAAGAAGATCATCCATACGTATCCCCTGATACGAGTAAGTACTCTTACCAATTGCAATTTTGTGTAAACAAGTGTGGCGTTATTTAATAATTTATAACAAGGAATCGGATATGCAAGAAGAAATGAAGCAAGAGTCATTGGAGATGGCCGTGACGGCATGCGAAAAATTCGCTGCCAACAACGAGGCGGCGGCAAAGATGATCAAAGAACAGATGGACAAGAAATTCGGGCCGCCCTTTCACGTGATTGTGGGTGAGGGTTTCGGCTTCGAAATCACGTACGAATGCTCGAATTTGCTCTACATGTTCTTTGGCGGAAATCTCGCGGTAGTAGTATGGAAATGTCTCTAAACTCATTCCCAAACTTTCCTCCCATATATGTCGTTTACAAATTATATACTTAACGAGTATGCTTGTGAGCAACAAACCATATTCGTCAAATAAACATATTGTATATTTATATTAACATACAAAAAGTCTTCAGTCCTTTCAATTTCGCTTAAAATTGTATCTAGTATTGAATATAATATTGTATTTGTCGTCAGGATGTATGAATTCGGAAGTTCTCCAAATTCATACAAAATATTATCCATAGGTAAATATGTGTTATTGCAAATTATATTGCATTAGAATAATTTGTGATAATTGCACCTCTGCACAGTCCGCCACCAACAAACCGAGTGGTGAAAGAAATTTAAAGCTTCTCCAAGTCAATATTAATATCATATAAACTCTCTCTCAATATAAATTATGTTAGATCGTAAAACGGGATCATAAATAAAAATTGACCATATGTGAGCGTCAAGAAATAACGAATGCATCAATGAGAATTGTATTTGGTTACCAACGCCTTCGTGGCTTTTGCGATCTCGTAGGCGCACTTACGTACCTTCGTGATATACCTATCAGCCATGGTCGCATCAGCGAGCTTCGAGTTCTGCAGACCAATGCAGTTCGCCTGCAGTTGAGCGACGCTCTCCAAGAGCTGTTTGACTATTTCGCTACCCGATTCCTGCAAAACCCTTCAAGTAATGACCCACAAAAACGCTTCACCAAGAAGGTAGACAAAAACGTACAGCTGGCATGGCTTTGGTAAGATTGTTTACAGCGAAACTGATGCGATCAGCGTGACTGATGCAATTATCGCGACCTGCGCTCTGAATGCTCTTCCACAGGTCGGAGATGCCGCGTGTCACCTGCTCCGTGCACTGCATCACATTTTGACTCTGTTGCGACGTGGGCAAGGTTTGTCGATTCGACAATTCATGTTGTTTAATCTACAAGTATTCTGTGAAAATCTTGCGCACTGCATAAGAAACCAACGCACTTGGTGTTTCATTGTTTGCCAATTGGGCGTTCGTAAACCCTCACGAGTTTCATACATGGATGATGGACGTTGTATCCGTTTGGAAGTGCGATCCCCCTCATTATTATTATCCGCTCCACCCACACGTCCATTGGTCAAGGACGATAAGGAGTGTGAGTCGTCATAACGATCCTACCGATAACCGAGTGTAATTGTTAACTTATCTATAAATGAGGTGATACTGACCGACAGCAGACATGGATCTAACGATTGCGAGCCACTATCGCACAATGGCGATGGTGAAGAACGGCTGTTACCGTTCGACGCAGACGGCGGCATATTGTCCGCGTGGGATAGCCGCGAGCGCAGTTCGTGATTAACGCTGCTGAGATGCTCGACCAACGCTTTCAAATTCGTCACCTCACCCTTCAGATCGGTGATGGTGTTGGTCGACTCGCGCAGCTGCTTGATCAACTCGTCGTATTTCTCTGCGTTGGCCGCGGTGCGAGCGACGTTCTGGTTCAGATCACGCGGCGGTGTCGTTGGCGTGTTCCGCAGCAGTGCGGTCTTTTCGCCGCCATCGTCTTCGGACGGCACTTGCGCGTAATCGTCATCGGATGCGACCGAATCATAGAGTGGATCATCGTCCTTCACGTGCGATAGATGCGCATTGGCGGCGTTCTGTCGCCGCTCCACGTCCTCGAGGATATCGCGCACGAGCGCTTTCAATTCGGGCGTCGCAAAACGAGCGAGTTTCTGTCTGGATTGATTGCGTGTTGTTGAAAGCGTCGAGTCGACGGGCAAAAAGGGCACCGCCGTCAGGTCGATGGTATCAGAGCTGCCCAGCCATGCTAATTATCAAAAGTTTAAAACTTCAAAGTTGCCGAATAGTTTGCTAAATCGCTTTTCACTTACGTTAAATCCAACTTATTGATATGATTGTAAAAAATAATTAAGATACATTTGTGACTATTCTAGAATATTACTACTTACACGCTTCGATTTCACGACGGTCTACTTCATCAAAGACATCTTTAACCAACTCCTCAAAGACGTTATTCTGGAGCTTTCTCAATTTCTCTGTAGCAGAAGGGGAGGATTGCTTGGCGACTTTCGGAATCAAAAAATGAATGCCGTTCTGATGGTCGGGTTTGCGCATGCACAAATACTGTGAGAACTTATCGGTGACTTCGTACTGCGCTTCGACAAGACGATTCAAGAGATTCGCATTTATGCTCTGCCTGCAAAACCGCAAATATAAATGTACGCACCCATACAACTCAACGACAATTCATACTTGGCAAAATCAATCGGTGTTTGGCCAGCTGCATCTGGATACGTCGGATCCGCACCGTAAACAATGAGCAACTCAATTTGACCCAATTGAGAGGCTTTCACAGCTGCATGCAAAGGAGTGGAACCCTTCTCATCATGAAAATAATTTGGATCTGCTCCTTGTATCAGCAAGCGAAAAGAAGTTACCAAGTTGTTACTTCTCACTGCTGCATGCAGCTGTTTGCCCAGTTCATTCTCCATGCATAGAGTCTCATCTCGCATAGGCCTCTGTAGGAACTCATTTGCATGGTGTTTAGCCTTAATGAATTTCGCTTTCTCACTGTGTGAATGCAAAACACAGTCCATCAGAATAGAAGCATTTAACAAATATTATCAAATGACTCATGACTGTGCTGTCATGATACTCACTCCAGGGAGTCATTAGGCTGAGGCTTGCGCTTGGCCAGTTTAACATCCTTCTCAAGAGCATACTCCCAAATGCTATTCGCTCCACCAGCATTTAGGGTGTGCACCATCTGATATGTAACATAATTAATTAGTTACCCTCGCAGTTTCACAAGTAGTGTACTCACAGAGAGCAGAGAAGCAGGCCATGTGCTTTTGAGCGATTTCACGACGGAAATGTGCCTGCCAAGACTGCGATGCGTGTTACAACACTGGACGCACAGCAAAATACCGCGATTGATGCTTGCCCAAGTCGGCTCTAAAGCGAGATAAAGTATTTATTGGCATTCGCGATTGTAAATAAATAAAGGCAGTGTCCGAAGACTCACCTGTTGCACCGCAATCGGCGCATACGTCCGTGTTCACGCGCAATTTACTCTTTGACATTGTTGCGCATGTAAAGGGCACTTAACACTGAACGTAATCGGATGTTGTTTGTACGGATTTGAGCGAAGAAGCACAGCGAAAACGATTAATTATTGCGTGCAAGACGTCGGACGTTCTTGGATGTCGATGCATCCGTCCATTTTAGGTGTTGGTTGGGTTAGGAATACTGAGTGGGTGGTGCAGGCGTGTGCAGTGCAGGCGCAATGTAGCAAAGCAAGGCAAGGAGAGAGCATGATTCTTGCCTATTGTGATCATTAATGAGCACTAATTTCAATTCAGATAACTATCGTTTTTACTTTGTTTCTTTTGTCAAAGATATCCGCGTATTAATATTGATAAACTCAAGTTCTTGCCCCAATTAAATGGAGTTAACGAGAAGCAAGAAATTATCACCGCAATAAAAGTTATCTGAAAACTTTTTGAAGGCGTGGATTGTACAATATACGAGTGCAAGTCATCCGCAGTACAAATTTGGTGTATATTCGAGCGCATTCCGCACGTGCGATTTTTCGCCATTTATAGCTGCCAGAGCTAGAGTATAAGTTACGTGCTGCGGCTTAACACCAAACAAGCACCGTAGCTGCTAATTGTCACATGTTTTAACGTTGATAAGACGCAAGAGATAGCATTGAATCGCGACGCAAACGTATGAGATTGAAAAAATTTAATGGTCTAATAAACAATCCTTAATTGCAATTCGTGCGCCTTCTACGTTTGCACGAATTGCGCACAGCTTTCGAACGTGATTTTGTCACCTTACTTGCAATGTAAATAATGTCGGAATTCCATATTAGGCAATTTGAATAACATACAATTCGCATTGCAATAAAAATGCATTTCTAATTTAACGCCCCAAGTAATGGTACGAAGAGGAATCTATGTTGAGAGAGTTTATCAAGCTAGGTTGGAAATTGTGCAGTGTGCAACATCACAAACATTAGCGCAGGAATAATAATAAAAAAATGTGACCTTTACTCGTTCTGCTGATTTCGGCGAATACACGACACTCGCGCACTTAATTATTCATTAAAACCATATAAAACTCAAGCGAAACCGAGTGTCACTTAACCTCACAAACCTTAGTTTGCAAAAAACAGTCAAAATACACCATCTTCGCAAGTGATTAAAACGAATAAACCATGCTTGGCAAAAGTATAAAACGCGATTTAAAGAATAAACGCGGTACTGCCGGATTCAGTAATATTTTTACTCAAAAATCAAAGTCTGAAAGGGAGAATGATATTTACCCTTCACGTGCGTTTACACAAACGACACAAACTGACGATATCAAGTGCGGTGCAGTGCGGTGTTGCCGCTATCGTCAAGCTTCTGTGTTGGCATCACTGAGTGTCTCATTTAAAACTTATATTATATGCAAAACTTTATACTTATTCAAAAATAAGTTTTATTACTTTAAAATTATTACCTAGTTGATTTACTAGATACACATAGTAAAACTAGTTCGGTCTAAACAACTACTTGTGTTACTGAAGTATGCTGGCAATTTTACGCAATAATCGCAACGTAATTTCTAAATTGAAAAAAAAACTATTACCACACTTATGACGAGTAATTATGCATAAGCGCCTGGGCTCCAATCTGCCGCGGTGCGCATATGTTGAGCGATCAATTAATAAAAGCGGTCATTTCCTGTCCCGCTTCGAGATTTATACGGCAAATGGTATGCGTCTATCGCAACCTGCGATCAGTCGCGTAGTGCGCTTTTCATTAGCAAACTTAATTCATCTATAAAACTATTACTACCTCTCAGTGGCGACGATTTACCAACAAACAACCGATAATCGAAAGTCCGCGAGCAATACACACATCGTAAACGTACGCACTTTTAATTAATGGTAATTCGTTGGCACAGGAAATGATTGGATTTCAATAAAAAACACCATCGCCATCGCTTCTGAGTGCTATTCTAATCGTAATTACGTTGAGCTAGGTCCTGAATGTGTCAACATCGATTAATCGCTCTATATACATAAAGATATAGTATTATATAACGGTATTTCTGCATCGCATCCGATTCATAATTCTATGAATTATATGTAAGAATACATATGGTGTCGAAATCGAATGCGAAACAAACCATTTTTCTGACATTTTTACGTAAATACGCGCGTCTGCATCCATAGAGTTGTAAACAAAAGATTAATGCGAACCAACGAAGAACGAACGCATCGCAACACGCAGATATTATATGATTCAGTGGATGACAGTAATTTCGTTGCCGGTTGCATCGCTGCTGATTGCCGAAGAGAGACCGTCGCCGTCGCGACGTCGGTCATGTATGTGGGATTTAATTTCGTCGTTTTAATTTCCTTATTACGGTGCAAACAGCAAATGCGCAGGCATCTTTTATGCAACCCACAACAGCAACAAAAACGACAACAACCACAGCGAGAAAGTATATGAGAAATAAAAGGGAATGCGTTGCCCGCTATTATTCGCGCGATCTATATTAATCGCCACCAAAACAGCGCCACAATAACAATAAAAGAGATAAAATAGGAACAATAAACGGTCAACAGTATGGGTAAAGCAGGCTGAAAGTAAAAGGCGTCGTCGCAAAAATTCAACCGCGCCAGTTTCACGTTTTGCGACATTTGCGCGAATGTGTATCATGCCCCGGCCCACCCCGCCCTCCGCTGGTATGATAATTAGTTTGAGACATATTTGCATATTTCGCGCGCACACGCCACGAGCGCGCGCTCGTTGCATGCGTATGTTTTGTTAATCGCTTCTCACGGTGAGAGTGGTACACGTTTCGGGGCGCTAGATTTAATTACATCTCCGCTCGTCTCGATCGTCGTCGTCGTCGTCGTCGTCGTCGTCGTCGTCATCCGTTATACAATTTAAATTAACAAATGAATGTCGAAACGTACAAGTACACGTTCGAATGCAAGAAAGAGGTGACGCAATCAGAGCTACTTTTTCTTTTCTTTTTTTTTCTTCAGCTTTTCTATATCATCGGTGATATCGGCTGTGATACAATTTTTTAATAACTTCCATCGTTTGTCCTTTCTAAATAGTTTAAGTTTAAATATCCGAATGCAATCGTTATTTATAGAATGTATGATAAAAGTTGTTGAGAATGCTGAGAAATGGAAGAGGTCGCTGCGAAAAGAGATTATCGCATATTGCAACTTGCACATTAGAGGTTACATATCGGCGCAATGTAGGCCAATGAAATGTGGGAATCCCGCGCACAGACGTAATCCGCCCGCCCGCGCGGCGATTGAATAGATAGATTGATGATGCGTTAATGAGAGTGTGGATGATGCGAATCTAGAAGAAATGGTGCCGCTGCCCGAGAGCAAAGTCAATGCGGAACGTGTGTGTGTAATTTACGCACGAAACAAAGAATTTAAATGCGCGTAATAAACGAAGAGAGGAGCAACAAAAGAGAAATTGACGATTAATGGAACGAAATGGAAACCGATTGAAGGCAATTATGCGCAAATTAATTAGCCAGCTAATTTTTAATGAGTCGGCCAACGTTGAACAATCAAAACTGATGGAATAATAGTTTAGTTCAAATGTATAAATTTAAGATGATTGTGAATTTCCTATACCTACTTGATGGGATTCATCGCTTATTTATCTATTCATAAATTATAGCTTAGAATCCATTAATAATAAACTGTTGAAGTTAAAAATAATAAATACGATTATTCGCGAATATATGAAGTTCGTTTTGTGAGAATACGAAACGCTAAATAGCGAGAAAGTTTACAATTACGAGCCTATTTGTTTTGTTCAATTTTCGAGTCTTACATATGCGAATATGTACTGTCTAGCTAGCCAAGCTACTGACTCGTCGATGTCTACATACTCAGTTAATGCGTGTTGTATGCGCAAAACATACATTGTCTGACAAACGTTCAATTGGAGGGACAACTACACATTATATGCAATAGTTAATGTTGTATAACATGCATTAATCATAATTATTACAATCCGGCGCTGCTCTTCGGCTACCCAAATACAAGCCAAGAGACGAAGAGAGGCTGGTGATTAAAGAAATTTAACATTTGCGCAAACGCAGCGGATACACGCATTTAGTACAATTTACATCTTCGTCCGTTGCAGACGCTCTTTTCGTGCGCATGTAATGCATTTATCACTCAAGGAAATACGTTGTTACGCCGCAAACGGCATGAATTCCGTGATTCGCTTTTGTTGCCGATTTCATTTGCCCCGCGTTTGCAGTAGTAAGTTGGTTGAACAGAGTGTTTCGTTGTTTTATTGCCTCTTGTCGGCTAACATTATTTGCACTTATGACGCTGCTTAAGTGCGTGTAATTTAAGCGCACCGCCGATTATCGATTATGTAAACCTCTAAACGATGACCGATCATTCCCTCACGCCATCAGCGCGCGATAATGATTCGAGTTAACGCCATCCAGCCATCAAACGAAGACAATAATTGATTTATCTATACGGAAGCATAAAAAGAGAAAGATAACCTCTCCAATAATAACTACACAATAATCTTTTAATGCCATTTCAAAATAAGGATTACATCGTGATTATTATTGAGATTAAAACCGCATTAAGCGTTGCATTTCTGCATGTCAGCGCTTTACCAAATCCAAACCCAAATCCAAATCCTTATTAACATACACGTATTCGTGATGATGTGTCAATTCGTTCCTATCTCCTTCGGGCGACAATAAGTCACTGACTTATTGCAGCGTTGATAATTTATACATGTGATCATATATGTATAATCGCGGAATTAGTCACCGCTCATAAATGCATTTCGCAAAATTCTGCAACGTGTCACAAGGCAGCCAACGCGCACCGCAATCATCTCAATCGTATGCAGCACGTGTTAATTAAGTGGTTATTAAAATATTTATTAATCTCATGCACACGCACGCGTTGCGATGAAGCTGAATGCGAGAAGTAAAAGTGAGCAGAGACGCATGCATGATTTATCTATTGGTATGTAGTAGTAGGCAAGTCTTGAGCCGATCCAGATTGAATGGCAATTACTCAACTCGCGACTAATTAGCGCGCTGACTTTAGCTTTGCGACTGCTTCAAGTCCCAGATGACAATATAAGTCATTTCGGATGGGTACAAATTCATTTCTACCGCGTGAATTCTCGGCGCTTTCGATTTGAGAAATTATGGGCAATCGTTTAAAATTCTAATCGATTTCCTCAATGCATATTTGTCGGGCGAGTGCAATTACTTATTAATTGCATATTTTGTTACCGTCCAGCTTTCGATTTAATCGCGAATATCGAAACAAGCTTACATACTCTCTTGAGTTATGGATATTTACACCACGGACTTGAATTATCGGATGGAAACACGAGGTGCTGTAAGAGTAGATTATTGCATTTCTGCTGTTTTCGTTATGCACGCACTTTTTTTAGAATTTACCACGCAGGAAACCAATGGAGATTGATATACGTACTTATCCTAGCTTGCACATTCCAATGCGGATGATATAAGCGCGCTAATAATTTGTTGCAATCGAACGTATTATTATTCATTATTTATGTGTATCGGATATGCTCCAGTAGGCTCTAGGCTGGGCACTCGCGTAATACACACTCGAATTTGGTGTGTGGTCGGAAGTGCACGAATTTGACACCACAAGCGACGAGAATAAGTAATTGTGCCTGCGCATTCGTAATCGGTTTCCGCAACTAGAAAATTGCGCGCATGTCGCAATCGGCGGCAATGCGCGACGTTTTACGAGCAGACACTTCGCTGCCGAGAGATAACGATTGCTTTTATTGATCATCAAGCGGAGTTTAGGGGGCACGACTGTCGATGCGCCACCGCAAGGCACGATCGAATTTAACTGGCGATCAATTCGATTTTCACGCGTTTGCGCTGCCGGCGACCACGAATCGTAACAATACCCCCCCGGTTGGCAATGCTAGATTAAACGAAATTGATTGGCGTTAAATGAAATGCAAACAATATCCCTTTCAATCCGATTCCGACAGATATAGATCGCGCAAACATTTCTTTGAATACTCAAAGTTTGAAAATGCGACTATTTTACGCGGAGTAATCGTCGAAAAAAGACGATGCAGTGAAAGTCGCAATCACTCCAATCACACGCTATCATTGCAAGTTTATAATTTCTATATTTCCATCAGTCGGGTGTAATCAAACAACACCACGCGCAATAATATTTGATTACAGAGTGGCAGATCTATGTTTACAGTGTTAGTTATAGTCACTGCCCACCGAAATAATATTTCCGCCGCATTGAAAGTGAAGCTATTATCACGTTTTCCGATTTTGAGAGCATCATGGCTGGCGATAAATCATCCGCCGTTCGACCGTTAGACTTAGAATGTCTATTGAAATACATAGTGACAGTGCAATTGCAACTGTAATAAAATCATGCCTATATTTATAATATTTTCCATACGGGGAAGTAGTTAAGATTTACTTTGGAATTAAAAACAATATAAATAAAATTCGTGAAAGTAAAAGTATTGTGCTGTAGTTAAATAGCCAGCGCGCGCATTTTTCGCTACCGACTTGGCTAGCACGCGCGTCTTTAATCTCATTAATTCCGCCTACATCATGAGCGTGCCACCCAGCCGCCCACCACTTCGGGCTGATTAAAATTAATGATCGAATTCGTGCGGTGCGCAACACGAAACACAAAAAACTAAGACTATGCGCAAGCATTCGTCCGTTACCTTCAAACATACCACCTATGCTTCGCTTTGCATAAATTTCAATTGCACGCAATGCCCCGGCGCGTATAAGTACGTATTTATTTATAAATTTATTTTAACGTTGATTGCTAATAGATTTCTTACAACAAAATCGCGCGCGCCGCGTCGGCTGGTATTAAAGTATTTGTTAAAAAGCCGAACTAAAATTATACATCGAATGTAATGCTTCTTGCAGCTTGCAACTTTACCTAGCTTCAACACTTTCAATTCCATTATCTGCAGGCTCAAGCCCATTATGCGTTAAGTATTAAAACTTTTGCTGGCGCAATTCGTCACGCTCCTGCTCTTTTATGCGTGTGTGTGTGTGCGTAGATAATATGTATTTGTATGTGTTGTGACCGTGTGGCAGCAAAGAATGTATGAAATCAAAAGGTGATTTTTTTTGAAAGTAAACAATAAATAAAACCAATGGACAACAATCAGGCAAAAAAGAGCCACACCACCACGAATAAGAAAGACTAAGACGGTCATCGTACAAGTTTTTTTGTAGACATTCTTTCATATTGTTCATGCCATAATTTATAATTTCACGTAGCTATGTGTTTGGTATTGTTGTGTATGTTGTGCGCGTTGAACATTTGTATAGCAGATGATGATAAGAACGTGTAGTTCGTTAGCGTTCGCCGATTGGAATTTATTGTTGGCACACTTGGTTGAGCGTACATTTTTGATGTAATCGTTTTGTTCGTCGTTTGTTCTTGATGTGTTCGTTGATAGCTGCAGTTATTACTTTTTATTGTGTCTTAATATCTGTGTTATTAAATTTGTAATTACCTTATTAGCTTGACGAGCAATAGAGGAAAAAATGGACATTTTACTTCCGAATGGTGCGGTATTAGTTTAAATTTTAACACGATGCGCTATTCGCAAACATTAGGCAGCTACTTAGGAACTCGTTTCGTTGTGCAAGAAATGCAAAATGAGAAATGCCGATAAATAATGGCATTCATCCAAAGTAAAACGTTTTAGTTTTTCACGATTTCATTTCAAGTACTTGCCAACAATAGAGTAGTCGAGAGAATAAATTAAGTGTAAAAAATTGACACGTTTTGAATTGTTAGCTAAGAACCAAGATCTATTCGTATCTCTGTAGCGATAACGAAGTATGTACGTGATATTGTTGATATAATTAATACATATTGTGTACTCTCGTTTCATGCAGGCGTAAAGCGGAAAAGACGAAAAAGCGATCGTTACAAAGTCGTTAAACCATACATTAAACACATACACATTTACGTTATGCGGATTGAATCCATATATGAACGTAGCCACTTCCTTCCCTATATGCAGCGCGGCAAACACACACTTTTAAGCAATAACAATTTAGAAATAGCGTTTGGTACAGACACGATGCGATACGCGCGGCAATATAAAATCGAACAAATATCTTTCATTTCATCGTTAATATTAATGATGTTTCCGTTTCGTGTCGGTGGCGGCAGCGACGGCGTTACACTTTGCTTATTACTTATTCCTGACGGATCTCCTTTGCATACATAGCGGCTCGTTCGGTTGCGCGCCCGCGCGCCGTATTGACTTACTTCCGTTTCGTATCGCGGATATGATGTCTTCCGAGCGTGTACTTTTGCGTGAAATTTATTGCAGCTTCAAAGTGCAAAATGGAAAATGCGAGAGCTATATTTCTATGTTGAGTGCGTTCTTCCTCGAAATGCAAATTTGCCTAACTACTTTTACGATAGAGCTGATAGACTTCGTTATAGATTGTTTATGTATGGATTGCAATCATTTTAAAATGTTTCCTTTCTACCAACAATACGGTGAATAGAAGATTGGCTGCAAATAAATACATATGCGAATGGGATTTTAACTAAATTTATTTTATTAGCAACCTATTCCGTCATTGCGCATCGACCGCAAAACCGCAGCATGATTAGCACAATGCAAACGTGCGCATTTGTGTCGATGGTACCTTGGGGATTCTTGGGAAAGACAAACCGATTGAAGTCGTTTTAAATCGACTGCTATTGGATTTAAAGCGATGAGCATGTATACAGATTTGGCGTTCTTCGGCCGGGCGCATTAAACGTGCGATAACCCTTTCGCATTCTTCTCATTTTTTTGCAACAGCCGAGGCCGTTGCTTTGGAATAAATTAAGAGTGCATGGAACTTGGGACATTGTGCAAATTGCAGTATAATTGTTTTCCATACCAGGTGTCACCGTGTAACACAAGTAAATTTTATCGGATTTTTATTAAACTATTCTTATAAATAACTTCAAGATAATTATTTTAACCTGCACTTCTTTTATCTATAGTTTTATGTCAGATTACATATTTCTCATTACACCCAGATGGATAAACAATCGACAATTAGCATTATGGTGAAGGCGGTGGTGCGCGTATGCATGCGCATGTCGCTCAATCGATTGGGTGATTGAGCGATCGACGGAACTATACATAGTGGTCGGCGGCTACGGCGGTGAAGGAGTTTCGTCATCGCCATGGACACGCGCGTTGTGTCAAATACGAAACAACTTTTACTCGTCGTGATAGCGCTCGACCAACCAACCGTCCGACTGAAAGTTCGATTATGTCTTTATTACTTACTCTAAATTCAATTAAATCCATTCAAATTTAGGGTACGTCCACAGGAGACAATTAATTTATCAAAATTATTAATGATGATCGTGCGCCAAATTTCGGTAAGCGCGTGTTACACGCACAATCGGATGCAAATATATCAATTCGGCCCGGTCATATCGATTCATAAATCATGCAATCATGCGCGCAACACACTCGAATACGAGGCACGTGCGCAAATGCTGAGCCATTAATGTCATATTTTGATTATTCCATCCTATTTTCAATATATTACTTGATGAATGCGTATTAGTGATTAACCATTACGATTGAATCATAAAATTATGTCATTGATCTTAAAAATAATGCAAGCAATAATAAAGCAGTAATAAATGATGATGAATGGATTTCGATTTGCAATTAAAATGATCTTAAAATCATGAAACAAATTTATTAATCGCATCATTTCGCCAAATCAATTAAGAGAGGATTTAAAACTACATAATTATAATTCCATTTGACAGAATTTCGGCAATGTTTAATTTGTTTGGCGGAATCGTTACTTAAGTAAGTGTATCAAAGCAAATGAAAGTTTTGCCATTTTTATTACTCAACAATCAACGCTGGTGATCTATTGCTTTAAAAATATCCTCATGATCATGGGATCAATGATGTAGGTAGTTGGATTTAAGTGGTCATGCATCAAAAAACCCATTTTAACGCAAATCTAATAATATCTAGTCGAGCAAACAAAGAAACCCGAGTGCGGCATGCGTCAGCGAATGATGGGAAGCGCGCGAATATGAGAGCAAGATATGTCGTGAGAAACTAGTTGATCTCGGCGCAACGTTGATAAAGAGATGAAGCATCCGCAGCATCAACGTCGGCGGTCGGCGATTGTCGTCCCTATCCCCCGTCCAACATGCAGCCATTAAATCGCATCAAGGATTGCGACTCTTACTTTTCGCGCCGCGCCGGCCTCCGCAAAAATTTTATATAACATGTGCACGTTTTTCCTCTTAAATTTCGCTTAGCATTCAAACAATATGCTATTCATTATTTTCTTAACATCCGCAATAAAACTTAATATTAATTAAATAAATTAATATCCGGAAACAACTTGCATGATTTGTTTTTGACTATATAGAAGTAATGTACTTATTTATATGCGTGGGCATTTTTTTAAACTCGATGAAATCCTCGCATTCGTACGATGCACACCACCAAAGTGTACTAAGACTCTTGGCGGAGGCGCGCGCTGCCGCCGCCGGAGAGCACGATGGTGGCCAACGACGCGCAGAACTCGCGCAGCACTCGACGCGCTCGCGTCGTCCGGCACACGACTTAAGTCACTTTCGATCGGCGGTTTACTTCTTCAACACGCGACCGAACGCACGCGCTCTCCAATTCAACTCTCGACAACCGAAAAACGGTTTTCCCATTTTCGCCAACATACTTAATCGAAATCCTCTTCGCGCGATTCCAGCATCCAAGTAATACGCCAGTTTTGCGACAAGGAAGCGAAATGGACGAGTGCTTAAGTAACAACTTGTTAGCAACTTTATGGTAGTTTACTGGTGCCAACTAAAAGTGGGTTTTGAATTAGTTCTCGAATTTACATCGTCTCCAGGATCTCTTGCCGATGAGATTATGTGTAAAGTGAGCGTTCGTTAGTAACTTCTTCGCAGCATCTGCAGCGCAGGCGAGACAAGACGCAGACGAAGGAGGTGGAGGAAAGTGAAGAACGTGTGCGTGTCAGTGTGTGTGCTTGGAGAAAAGAGCCAGGCGCGTCGACGCACGCGCACGTATCGCTCAGATGTTTTCAACGCCGATAAATTATGGATGTTGATGACGAAGTACCCGATTACTGTAAGTATTGCAACTAAACCTACTTGCTAAAGTACTCGACACCCCTGTGTTTCAAAAGATAATCAGCTTGAAAAACGGGAGATAAGTAAGAATTTGTTGCAAATTTTCAAATTTCCCGCCAAATGAAATACGCAGCGTAAAATTCATTTGTAGGTTAATGCAGCATTTCTAGTCGTTTCACTCTCGGCGGTTGGCGGCGGCGGCTTGCCTACTTACGATGCTATAAGAGCGCACGCGTATGCATGTGTTTGTGCGCGAGCGCACATTCCATCAACCTGTTATTTTGCTCTTCTCTATCTGCCTGCTTAGATCTTCTTTTTCTTCATCTTCCTTCATTGCCGCGCAGCGTCCTGCGGTCCATAGCATCATTGACAAACAAAACGGATATTGGCAAAACAAGACATTATGCGTATGAAACCTCTCAGCTTAATTACGTGACTTAGCGCTCGCTGTAAGTAAAAGTCGGTGCAGAGGTTATTTTGCGACGAGTTGACATTTCGAATAAGTGCTCATTCAATTTCGTTTGCTCGCGCAGCGGAGGAAAAAACAGTGCTAACCGTTTCATAACGTTTCATAATGGAGCGTATCACGTAAAACACGCTTTAAAGTCCTGGAAAGGACACGACCCTCCATAAATTTATGGCAGGCATTTTATAGGCAGGCGTATCGTAATTCGCATTAATTATGCATCGTGTTTTTAAGGTGCGCTCGCATTCCCGAAAACATTCCTCATTGATGATTGATTGCTTTGCGCTCACTGACAAAAGGAATTTTGTCACTTTAGGTGTAAACCTTTCTCTCTGCCACACGGTGCCGCGCCGCACTTTCACGCTAATCTTGCTACAATTTTATTACTTACAACCAAAAAGGTGCCAAATTAACGATTAGTCACAATTTCGGGAAAATTAACTCATTACCTATCACCCATCACTGATTGTGAGTGCTATTATCGTAGTTTTGGTGCAAAAAAGACGTCAAAATAAAAGTAACTATGCCGTTAAAGCGTTACTTATTCGGGATTCATTAAGGAGCCTTAACGGTTTTCATTCAGTCGGTCGCGTCTGCGCGCGCGCGCGCGCGAACGTAGACAAAAATCAATTTTTCACTTTCACTTCGCAGCAATTATCGTCGCAGTCGGGTCGACCTGTGCCGCAGCCACAGCCGAGCATGCGATCCAATGTTGTTTAGCTATTTGGACATTGGAGAAGCAATATATGTTTTGCTTCAAGCGCAAGAAGACACCGCGCTCATCGATTGATCTTAATGATATCTCCTCTGCGCCGAGAGGCCCGGTTGCTATTTATAGATCGATCGCTTTTTATTTTCGCTCGCGCCAACTATTGGCTTGCGGGCAAGTTGCGACAACGACAAGAGATCTTCAGCTCCAAACCAAATCAATAAACACACATAACATCATCGTCTATTTCACTTGTCCGCTAAAAGAAATTAATAAATCTCGGTCGATGCGCAATGGATGCGCAATCGGTTGATCGCATTTGTTTCATATATGTTACCTAGCCGCTTCTTCTGCGTCATCTTCTTCGCCCGCGAGCACCTAATCAACCGAGCGACCGCGTGCGGTGCGTACCAAATTCGCCGCCGTTATTAACATTTCGGTTATAATTCAATTATGCAATCGCAAAACGCGCCGAGATACTTCTTATGTGAATTAAAACCACGTTTTCTCTTGTCGTACAACGCACTAAATTCGATTTGAAAGTTTTCAAAGTGGACGGACGCCACGCGACGCAACGACATCTCATCACAAATTTGCCGCGTGCCGATAGGATTTAATAATAAATCGATAAAATAAAAAAATAAACTTTCGTCAGAGCTCGTAAACATGGTTTCCCAATGGAAGAAATCATGCGTGTTTCCGGTGACCTTTAACCGCTAACGAAGAAGACGTGCGCCGCACATCATCTTCATCATCATCATTGGCGGTGTTTAGTTGTTGCATAATTCGATTCAGCGTCACCTTTGGGCTTCCGCCGATGCTGTATGTATTTTTTTTTCGCCGCATTCTTTTCACATATTATTATTCCGTGTCCATATTTGTTCAAAGTTTATATTGGCGCGCACTTCTCGGTTGCATACGACGCGACGCCTACGCCGACGTCGTAATTCGTCTTTCATTTTTTTATTAATCAACGAATAGTTCTCATCCCATGCTCGATGGCTCGCTGCCACGCTAATTAACCGGTTTATGTAATTTTCACGTGTGTGCAGAGCTTTTAATATCAGGAGATGAACTTCCTCTCTTTCTCTCTATCGACTGCCGCATCGCTTGTATTACATCAAGATGAACAACGCGCGCGCGGGCTCTCGTGATGGCGATCGTTAAAGGTCATTGCGAGCCGACCAGCGCGTATAGTTTTAATAAATTACTTTAAATAATATGATATATGGTAACGGGGACGATATACATATGTGTGTCAAACTTTCCCTTGAATTTTACATTTTGACTTATTCGGAATTCGTTTTTCTTGCGCAGCAAAATTTACAATCAACAATGATTGCAATTGACGATTAATGAGGTGTGGATTTTGATCTCTACTAGTTACAAACTGCGTGCAGCGCACATACATTGCGTGCGTTTCTTTCTGCTTTCGGACTTTGTGCGTGATGGCTGCGTTATAGAAAATGCCAAGGAATGCATTGCAGAGGCGCGTAATGAAAACGAAAGAAATTAGTATAATCTTACACGTTCGCCATCAAAGGCAGTTGGATCGTTCCAAGCAAATGCGCAAACGATTAAGATATGCCTATATGCGAAAAAAGGCTCGAATCGCTATAATTATAACAATTGCGCGTATAGCGCGTAATCACAGCGAACCACTTTCCAGCCAGGCGCAATTTTGCCACCTGCATATTTGCATATTTACCGTAATTGCATTGGGTGCAATTGGATGTCCTCATTATCGTATTTAATTGTCATACTGTATCAATATTGATTATATCATTAGATATTGTATAATATCAACGCATGTTGCTGATTATAGGCACGAATTTATGACCGACGTGCGAGTCATTTCACTTTGGGTCGCGTGTGGCCTCAATACGGCCCCCTGTCCGGTGTATTATAGATCGATAATCGATACGAATTTATAGCTGCGATATGTTTTCCCTTGTAGAATTCGGTTGGAATCGAAATTCAAATTCCGCAATACATAACACTCGAATGTCGGTGGCAGAAAGACATTAAACAAATAAATAAAATAAACCGATTGACAAGCAACATGACAAGCTTAATGTACGCGTTGAGCAATGTAGATCGTTGTCGAAGACAATGAATGTCGAGCCGAAAATCACCCATAGCCTAATGATCGCTCGCGACTGGTCAAGACCGTTTAGATGTGAAATCGAATACGTCGAAATAAATTGCGCGTGAACTATAATATTTAATAATGCGCTCGCTGACCTTTGATTTCATCATGGTGGCCGCCGTTTTTTTAGTCGGTGTAGTGAACGGTGGCGAGGTGTGCCCGCTTTGACACTCTTTTACCACTTTTTATAAACGCATCTAATTCACCTTCGCAGAGCGGTATTATGGTCATTTAGTAAGTTATTTGGTTTGTATTGCTAATGTGACTACATAGTTGTGAAACAATAGACTGGCATTTGTCTTAATTTGTAGAGCATATACCTTGACCGATAGTGCCGTATTTTAAATCATTAATGGGATTACATTAACTTAACGCAATTTAGGATTAATTATGGCAATAATAAGACAAAAGGCTAAGAGAAAAAAAAAACAGTACGACCTGCGACATAGTATACCATATATTATTCACGCAGACTATAAGTTAAGTAGGCACCAGACATGACTTAAATAACATAAATGAAAGTAAACACGCTGAATTACAATGAGGCATGAAGCATGTGAGGCCGGCCATAACGCATGACAGCTTGAGAATAGGAATATGGAATGCAAAGTGAAAGACTTATTAACGCAATGCAACAAAACAAATGACAAGCGATCAGCCGTGATTGTATATCTATAGCACAATACGTAATAATACACGAATAAAGAATAGCCTAGAATATCAAAAAGAATGCAATATCAAAGCAAATAGCTAAGAAGAAGGAAAAAAAGCCGTTACAAAATATTGTAAATACCACAAATTACGTTGCATGAAAGCGTATGTAAAATGTGTTTTGTTGCAAAGACCTTTAACTTTAACTTTAGCAGTCAAAAAAGTCAAATCGCTCACGCATTATTACATCGCCATCGTCGCGCTGTTCTTTGTCGCGGATCGACACAACCCATAATTATAGCTATGGATTTATTCTTTCCTTTTTTTTGCAGTCAATGCTAATAATTTATAGTATTAAGCAAAGCTTTTTCGCTTATAATTTATAATTATCACTGTTACATCCTAGCTCTACCATATGTTTGTTTGCAACGGTAATATTAATTATTATTTTCACACTTAATTAAAAAAATCTTACACTGCATAATATGCATGTATATGCAATATTGCAGCCAATTCTTTGCTTGCTATTTATTTGTATTGCTTGTTGTACCATTGACAAGTGTTTTAGCAGCATTTCTCTTGTCGTCGGAGCGTGTGGCGCATGTTTTGCATTTTGAAAAGAAAAGAGAAAAGCGTGCCGCAGGAATAAGCGCATAAAAAGCGGCGTCGCGCGATGCAAATCGATTCGGTTAATACCGTTTGATAAGCGTGAAATATCTCTTATGCCAGTTGTCTACAATTTCACCATGTAGTTAATAAAAGAATGAAGGGTTAGATGAATAATAGGTATTATCGTAATTGTTTTAGCTTGTAATTTGATTGCAATTTCATCTATTTTAACGGTTACAACTTTATGGCGTTGCTCGTTAGCATACAAATGAAATCGATTGTGTTTTACTACTCTTTATGGTAAATTTTAATCAACTTTTGAACGAACTGAGCAATACAATCACTAATTTTACCTTCTACATTGCATACTTTTTAATTATATTAAGCGCGCAATGCTGTGCGCGCGCCAGTGAGCGCTGCAAAACGCTAACGAAGTAAAAGTAAATTGCGATTAATTAAAACCACCATGTAGTGTTGTGTGGATTTGTGTTGAGTCGCATACGTTGAACAAAGTCTTTTTGCGGTTTATTGTTTCGATTCGTTTAATGTTGTTTGTCTTTCATTTGCATCGTTCGAGAGAAGCGTCGAGATGAGACACCAAATTGTTATTAAACTCAAATTAGTCGTAAATCAATTGCGGGTCGTTTTCATCATCTCCCAAGCAATAATGCTTTGCGGAAGAAGGCGATAAATCTTCACCGAGCTTGATAATTGCACACCTAATTGTTCAATGTTCGATTGTTTATTGTTCCTAATGAAATTATTCTGAATTTTGTTTCAGCGGATTAGCAGAGATGCCTTACCACACGCGAATTAAATTACTTCTACAAGGTGAGTACCTTCAACAAAATCACAAAGCACATTATTACAACGTGAATTGTAATTGTCAACAATAAGAAAGAGACTGTTAACATTCGTGTAAAGTTTGTTTTACATTTAACACCAATACTAACTATTGTCATTGTCAATCCGCATTTACCTGGTACGATGGTAATAAATAACCAATAAATAAATAGGAATCGTAAACAAAATAGAAATAAATAATAATAGAGTGCAACATGCGGTCCAATGATGTAACCCGTGCGCATACAACAGGCAACATTAGTGAGAGCAGGATTTAATTCTGCATGGTACATTTATTGTATAATACGATGAAAATTATTATTATTACAAATGAAACGAGGCACCGCGCGATGTTGGTGCTCGCACGCGCAAGTCACAACTCTTGCGACAAATGCACGGCGCGTTTTTTTGTGTCGCATTCTTAATATAATAGAAGTAATGATTGCGAGAGTAATATAGTGCACAATACGAGGCGGACATTAGTGTTTGTTGTGCGTAAATACAAATTCAAATGCATAATCATATGCCATAGAATCATAGAAGGTACCGGAATCGCGTTGAAAAGGAGCTGGAGATCATTTTTGCCAACACCAAAGAGATTAGAATGGAGAGCAAATCATAAATCTCTCCGGCTGCGTAATAAGATTTTATTACATTATCTCGAAAGTACTTTGAATAATTTATTATATCCGCACGGCGTCAGATCTAGACTTGACTATGTAGTGCGCCACAGCACCAAGTGAAGAATTGCGATAAAAAGTTGGAAATTGTAACATATGATATTAATATTATGCATAACTTGCGGCTACAGTATTTGGTCGAAACGAAAACGATCTGCCGCATTAAAATATCGTTAAATAACACTCGAAACGAGTATTTCAGGTCGCGCCATTCGCTCGCCTAACCGCTTTTAACACATTCGACCAAATGCAATCTATATATTTTATCATCATTTATTTATATAAATCGCAATCGGTTCATGGTTCATGAATGACTGAATAAAACTCGATCTGTTTCTTCTTTCGAATGTCACAGAAATTACTAGTGGATTTAAATACGAATCGAAAATCGATAAAATGATCGAGATGCTGTTGAGAAGGTTTTTACATAAGTACGATATTAATGCAATGCGTGGAAATGTTGATCGGATCGTATAATCAACTTGCGACAGACTTTCAGCGGATTTTATTGGTTGATAATCGTTGCGAGACCTCATTTTCTGCTATAAAACTTATTACACCGAAGAATATTAAATTACTTGAATCAATATTCAATGCGTTCATGAGAATTATTTCATTATCCATTGGGAACAATCACACAATATGCTTTTCTCCTTCATCCTAGCATGTAAAAGATATTAATTAACATTCAACTTCACTCTAGTTTTCCAATAACATTGCATATAGGCATTGTTTTCACTAGTTTCACAATGTGCAATATTGTTGTCAAGAAAACTTTTGTACGTAAGTCATATATCGCGATCAGGATCAAGACAACGAGGCGTATCAAAAGCGCCGATCGGTGACGACGAGGGTTTTAATTATGACCAGCTCCAAATGAACTATGTAGTCTAGTCGTCATATTTGCGATAGTGATCAACCGATCAACATGAACTTTTCTATACATGCCGCCATGTAGAAGTACCATTATTAATGTTATTATTAGTACGCCGTGACAGTACCCAGTATCGGCGTGATTAATATCCGATTGGAGCCGATGATTACCATATAATAACAAACATGCAACACATGCAACTTGCGCGATAATGTCGTGTACTGACTTCATCCGTCTGGCAAAACAGCAGACCATTGATCGATCGTTCAATACTCCATCATAATGCCCACATAATAGAATAGGTCATTATAGCTGAGACAATTTATTGGTCACCGCACCGTCGCTCATGTAAAGCGAAGGTGTGAATAAATGCTACCGCGCTTACATAAGAAATCACTTCTTGGAAACGCACAATATTGTATTCAAATCCCCATTAACTTATTAAATCTGTAATTATTGATCGCGATCCTATACCAGATACATAAATTACTCGCAAACGTGAAAAATACATTCCAACAAAAATTTCAAGGTGGCAATTCCACGGTGCAAAGTTTTCGTTCACACGAAATGGAACGTACTACATCGAAATGCCTTGCGCTTGCCGTTGTTTCTTACCCATTTTAATAAATCAATAACAATTACGCCAATTAAAATGCCATAAATACGCGTTACCTTGAATCCCCCGGCGCGGCGCAATTAGTCAGCGCAGAGAGCAGCAGACTGACTGGTAGGCTGGTTTCGGGCATGCATTCATTGCGCGCTCTCGCATAATCGGATAATCGAAATGCGCGTTTACATGGACGCAATTAAAACGTCGACTCTCCAAATCGAAATCGAACGCTACATGGGATTTTCAGCGAGATTAGCTAAGTATAGTTGTTGAGACGTTTGTTCGTACGTGCAGCAATGCAGATGAACGGTTAGCTAATCGCTTATTGTTGCACCGCCGGCCGTCTCTAATTGGACGTAATTACTTAGTGTATGTACCTACGTCTCTTCTGCGTGCGCATTCGCATTTGCATATTCCATATTGGAAAGTAATAAATAATGAGATTAAATGCGGATGATTCATGTCTCTCTTTTCTCGTGATGATGAAATTGTGTGGTTTTTAACCTTTATTGGCGTTGTAAGTATAAAATTAAGCGCATGACGCATGCGCATGCATTATGAGTTCACCCTCCCTGAGATTAACATTGACAAATTACTTGGTAATTAAATTTCTTTCGGAATGACATGCGAATATGCAAAGCCACTACTTGATAATTGTTTCTAATTCCATTCAATGTTGGCGCGCAGAAGGAATACGCGCTAATTACTATACTCATTCAATTGCGCGGCGTGGCTGGTAGCTTAATTTATGGCTTTTATCACGATATGTTATCGAATATCCTCTCGTGCACGGCGTAAATTTGAAACTAAATGAAACAATTATGCTTGAATTTCTTTCCTATAGGTTTTTTGGCGCGTTTCGAGAGTGCATAAATATGTAATGTGCCGGCGGCTGTGGGAGAGCAGCATGTTTGTTTTTGAGGCCTAATTATGGGAAACTTTTCACTACATAGCCACACGCCGCCAGTCATCAGTCTTCCGACCAAATCTCATCCCATTGTTTGCGGCAGGCGGCGGTTGGTTTTCCCATCGTTACTTCTTTCGACCTTTTCGGCGTTTGTTTTCACTCACTGCCGCAGAGATGATAAGCCCATACGCAAATGCAATGTTTTATTAATGCGTATAATATGTGAAATTAATGTATTTGGGATAAAATTCCTTGACGTAACTTCCACTTATGAGAAAGTAAATCGTATAAGTATCTGGCGGCGATCGCTGGCTGGCAGGAGTGACGTCCTGCGTCCTTGGTACAGTTTCTCATCGTGGTCAGCGAGAATGTGCGCTGCAGATATTAAAAGTCTTGAATGTTTATAGTTTTTTCTTGCTTGATTTTAATAAATATGCTAAACGCTAATCACAAATCGCTGTGATTGACTAATAATACGCCAAGGTTTCCAATGTCATTTTTTGGGTGAGGAACCGACGTATTATGTGTGATAACTTCGATTTAAAACGGAATATCTCAATATCCGATAACTGGTAATTGTTATTTAATAATTTTCTTTGTTTTAGGGCTCTTATGGCTGTTCCTATTGGATTTCGGTTTCACGGTCACGTCACTTGAACCAGGGGTAAGTAATCATGATTACTGGCAAACTTTCAAACAAACAACTGCAAAGCGTACATCGATTAACCTTAGTATTTAAAAAACCAACAAGTCAAAAAGCAAAGAGTGATTGTCACAAAATAAGCAGCTATTCCAGTCGCAGAAACTCAGCAGTTAAAACAACAATAGACAAATGCCGAAGGCCCAATTATGGTTTAGGAATAATAATTACGGCAGCAATTGTAGAGTAAAGTCGAAGTCGACGCGGCCGTATGCGTAATTGCAAAACACGAAATAAGTGAAGTGTAATTGAAGTTTTCGCAGTGACCTTTAGCACCTTCATCTTCGTCGACCTGCGTCACAGCATCATCTCTTTAGCACCAGGCACAAATTGACGAGTTTCTATTTTTCTTTATGCCTTTAATTGGTGAGCTTTGAATCTTACATCCTTTTTAATCAGCAAATTAATTCGCTAGCGTTTTCCCACTGCCCATTCGGTCATTACTTATAATGAATTTCTTCATTGTCGCCTTGGAAAATGCCGTTTTCAGGCAGTCGCCGCCACGCACCATTGTTGCGCGCCGCGCCGACGCGACGGCGGTCTTTATTGTGAATTCCTCTTAATTACCATACCGAATCGCCGGCGCATAATTAGCTTGCATTGCGCGCAGTTACCATTTCAATGTCTTCGCCAAAAATGCGATAGTCACAATACGGAATACATATTAGCAGTTTCCCCTTTACTCATTAAACCCTTAAAAGTCTTAATTGCGCACTAATATCGGATGTTTAATTGTAATAACCAAATGGAAAGAAACAACCAAAGATGCAAAAAGTAAATGGCTCTCTTCGCTGGCCTTGATAACGCACAGCGAGACCACGAGCGGATGAATTTATCACGCTTGAATAAAATCTCTACAACACAACAATACGCGCATAAAAATCAACAATAAAACACACGGCGCGCTGAATAAAACGCAAGAAAAATTACATTTTTATAGATATTTTGCGTCGTCATTTGCCGCAGTTCGCTCCGTTTTTACATCTTATTGAAGGTGTTAGCGCAAAAAATAACCGTCATCTTGTGGCCATAATAAAAATTATAACTAAATTCGTTTCATCTATTGTCAATGGCTTTAATTGGGGTTAAGATTATGTCGTCTTTCAAAACTTTTTAACAGTCGCTATAATTTTCGACCTCTTCATTTGGTCCAAAAATTCTTGTCACTCTGAGAAAGGTCAATTTTTATTATTCATGACTTAAAAAATTGATTAATAAATAAATTATGAATTATAGAAGGAATTACGGCAACAACAACAAACTTAAAAGAAACGCTGGAATGAAATTCTTTATGTGGGCGACACGTAACGCACTTTGTCGTTGGCGTTGATGCACGAATATGACATTGCGAATGAGGATTGTATGATGAATCGCCTGTTTTCCATATTGCTCAGTCGGCATGCACTATTTATGGTGCGGATGCGTTTCTACTGTTTCGCATTCATTCATATTATAAAGTGCGCCTACATTGCGAAGATGACTATGTTATGCTATTGTAGTAGATTTATGATCTTGCTCAAATCCATTGAAATGAAAATGATTTAATCAAAGGAATATAACTGCAATGATAAATAGAAAGTCCTATCAGTTTTTAGATTTCGATAACTTGCCCGACACGAATTTCTCATGCGTCGGCAAAGTGATTGGCGGCTATTACGCCGACCTGGAGACGTCTTGCCAAATGTTCCACGTCTGCACCATTGGCCAGCTGGACGAACCCATGGACATTCGTTTCCTCTGTCTCAACGGAACGGTCTTCGATCAGGTACAATTCCTCAAATAATCACCACTAATTTTCTGCTAATGCAAATCTTGGCCCGAATTAGGAAACTCGTGTTTGCGAACGCATCGATGAAGTCGACTGTTCCAAATCCGAGCAGTTCTACAGTCTGAATTTGGAGCTCTACGGCAATACCCAGCCGCCAATTGTAGAAGGTAAGTTGAATATGCATCCTAGTGAATCGAATACTAATTTTGGTAAAATTGCAGAAACACCAGCAACCGAATCACCTCAATCCGATGTTCACAAACAATCAACGACAACAACGACAACGACCACAACGCGGCCGCCGCCAAAGACACATCGCCAAAATTTCATCATCACCACGGCAAAGCCCACCACGACAGTCTCACCACAACCGGCCCACCATCAACACCATCAGATTCCGGTGCCACCCAAACCGGCGCAACCGCAACCGCAAATTCGCTACGGTGCTAATCCACCACCAGACATCCGCTACAATCCGTCCGAATACAAAGTCTCGTTGACCAGCGGCGGCACACCTAGCATACGCACGGGTGGTAACACCAACAATAATGGCGTCAACAACAAACCCATCTCGTTCCAGACATTTAGCGACAACAATAAACGGGTCATTGTAACCACTCATACCACCGCGTACAAGAGCGAAAAGCAGCCGTTGCAAGTGGTGACCAGTGCACCACAGCCCGTAAAGCAACAAGACCTCGATGAAATCGACAAAGAAGAGGACTATGATGTGGAATTGTCAGATTCCACCGAGGATAGTTATAGCTATGGTTACCAACAACAGCAGCCGGACACGATGAAGGTGTCCTCCTATCAGACGCAAACACACACGCCGCCAAAGAGCTTCCAGTTCCGGCCCGGATTTCGGCCGAGTCACATTGACGATAGCTACAAGCCGAGTACTTATCGCGCGGTCTTCCATCCGGCGACTAATAATCCGCTCAAGTTGAGCTATAACAATCGTGGTAGCAGTGGTGGCCCAACAACATATCGGAATCATTACGGGTACTTCCATCAAGGGTCGCCGACTCTATCTCCTTCTCAGCAACAGCAACAACAACAACAACAACAACAACAACAACAACAACAGCAGCAACAGCAGCATCAGCAGCAACAACAACAGCAGCGTCATCAAGTGAAAACGGAGAAGCCTAGACCATTGGTACCCACATTTTCACCGCTCACATTTAGCTCGCCAGCACCGTTCAGCCTAAACCGTCACGTGGAGAATAAGCGCTTTGTGGACTTCCGCGCGCATCAGCAACTTGCTCAACAGAGTCAACAGGCCAGCCAACATCAACCGCCGCGTATTGTGATCTCGGCCAGCGCGTCCGTAAGTGACGCCAGCGGCCGCAAATTCAACTACTCCCTAGGTACTATTGGTGACACAAGATTCTTCGGGCAGGCGCCACAATCATATGATGATTACAAGGAGGATGATGTGAGCTTGGATCCATTTTATCACGATGTGCCAAAAATACGACACAAACGACAAGTACAACAGTATCAACCACAACCGCAGCCGAACGTACCATCACTGCCCGACGTTGACGGCGAGAAGGAAGCGATTGATGTGTTGAAGTTTCTTTTCAATTGGTATAATAACTATGAAAAAACCACACCTCCATCGGTTGGTAGCATCCCGGTGCGAGCAGAAACTATCACCGAGATCAATGATGCTTTAAGACAGAAAACGCCCGCTCAGGAACAACAAGGCGCTTACAATCAGAATGTAGACTATGTGTACGATGAGCCAGTCCAACGACCGTTGTACGTTCCACAGCCACAAGTCTATCAGCGTGGAGCTTTTGAAAGGCCCTATCTCAGCCTGCAACTGTTGAAACCGCCTATTGGACCTCAGGAATACCATCAAGTGAATGCCATTGTTACTGAAGCACCCACTACGAGTAAGCCAATACAGACTACCAAACCGCCATTTTTATCTTCAGGTGTGCCCTTTTCTATACCGACCACATCTAAAACCACAACAACCACTACTACTACTACAACTACAACAACGCCAAAACCACTCCAGCAAAATTATTATGATTATGTGGATGATAATTATGAGCCACTCACGTATCAAGAAGAAATTAAACCGGCTCATGAGAAGGATCCGTTCAAAGAATCCACATACCAACAGAACAATCAGTATAGTGTCAACACGGATACTGGACACAATTATGCCTATTTTAATAGGAATATTGTGAAGAATGATCCCCAATTACCCTACTATAAAGAGTACCAAGATTACAATTATCGTGGTCAACCACAAAACACGCAACAAGAACTGTATGCATCGCAAATCCATAATGCTGCTAAAGAAGACAACAAAGAGATTGAATCCGGATATGTGGATGATAACTACGAGCCTGTAGTATATCAAGAAAAGGCAACCACGCCTGAAACGTTAACAACCCTAAATGTACCGGTGACCAATAAATATAATCATTTACATGGCGGCTTTCAAGATAACTTTAAACCGCCTGGAATGACTGAAAACAAGGACGAGCCGAAAATTTACCATGCCAAGATTACTACTACAAAATTGGATGAAATTACACATCCAACTCAGCCAACCACTTTGAATGTGATACCAACAACGACGCCTTCACCAGAATTGCAATCCGGACAGAATTTGCAAATTGTCGATAATTATTACCATGAATATCCAATTTACACCCGAAACAATTACAGTGCTGACGATTCTTCAACGACCAGCGTTTTAGACCGCGAAGCAAGTACTACTACAGAAAGTTATCAACAAGTTTTGGGCATACTTGGTATTACCACTCGCACTCCCGATAAGATGCCAGTTTTAGAAATGGCAAAAATGGAAGAAATACATTTGCCAGTTTCGATTTCCCAAACAAAATCTGAGGTGGAAAAGTTTGCGGATGTCTCTGAAAAGATCTCAGATGGGTTTTCTGAAAAACCGATCCAAGTTACAACGGAAAACTCAAGTAGAAGTTATGTCAGAGATAGATCCAGAGCAAGAGGGCGAGGCAGAACAAGATTTTCGCTCAAAGACGTCGCCGACGTACCGGACGACTTTGTGCAAACACCTCCAAGATTTGAGAATACTCCCAGCACAATTATACGAGAAACGTCTACTCAGCAGTATTTATACAGTTTAAATGTGAATAGAAGAACTGAAATGAACATGGAGGCAATTTACACAGCACCCGGCATTGACACTGAGCGACCCAGCACTGTTCAGATTACTTCACCGATTTGGATGACTACAACAGAGTCGCCGGAAACAACGACTGGTGTAATTCTGAATGAGATACATTCAGCGCACAATAATGGCATACCAGATCAAGATGATGGTAGGTTTTCAACGATTAATCTTCAGAAATTTGTGGAAACCGTGGAAATCACAACAAAAAGTATATCAGACTTCAAAGATACACAAAAGGAGACCATAATGGAGACAACGACAGCAACCATGCCGGAAACAACGGTACAGCAATCTACCGAGACAGATAAATATTTTGATTTGACTACAATCACTACTCCACCACCATCAACAACGCCGAGTGAGCTTCTGCAACAACATGCCCACGATGAAGACATCGAAACTAATGTCGTCTCAACTTTATCAACTCCAGCTACAACTACAATATTAACAACACCCCCTACTTCCCTCCCGACGGTTTCAACAAGAAGAACTGTACCCTTAAATGCCCGAAACTCTAGGAGAAGGTCCAAGAGTAGACAACGTGCATCAACTGCAACTCAAGACGCCAGCACAGGTCTATACACCCCAGTTCCCACCCTTCCAACCACCACGCGAAGGAAACCCTCATTGCAAGAGGAGATTGTTGACGCAATCAAACACAAAATGGTTCACACAGACCCAGAGAGCCCGCATACAAACTTCGAATTCAACATAAATGCCTACACGGCAAATTTAGCGTATCGCGCAAAAACCACCCCGCTCACGCTGGTCAACGACAATCTAACCGTGGGCCAAGTGATCGAGACCATCGCCATACCGCATAACCGATCCACCGAAACACTTCAGGTACCATCAACAAATGGTACTAATAATAGAGCTGGCCCGTTGTCAACAGACCCACCACTACCCCGCAGTGCAAAACCAACCCTGAGCAACACCAATCTGATGGCGACCGATCGCCGCCTACCCACCACGCCCATCTCGCAATCAACGGCCATCAATATCAATCCGCAGGTCAAGCATCGCCACTACACATTCAACTGCTTCGATCGCGAGGTGAACCGTTTCTACTCGGATCCGCGCGACTGCCGCCTATTTCATTACTGTACGCGCGGCTTTACGCGCACGCAGTACTTGGATATGAAATTCGTGTGCGATCGCGGGACGTTCTTCGACGACATTAAGCTGGTGTGTACCAAGGATAAGCCAGCGCGATGTGCGTGATTACCCCACCACCTAAGCTTCATCCCCTATCCGTCCATCTAGTGAAATTTTATTAATTCGGGTTTATACTTATGCTAACAACCTTGGACTGCATTTGTCGCGGATACTAATTTTAATATTTTGTGCATATTAAGTAATCGATTAATATATCTCTTTGTATATGTATGTCCTGTATAATATTGTGCGTACGCAAATGCGATGAAAATGAGTTTTACCGAGTTCTGTATAGTATTTAATTAATTTGCGCAATTTTACCAATGCCGTGCCGTGCAATGTAATCTTTGCAGGTCTATAGATAGGTTTTCGAGCAATAATATGTTTATTGTTGAAACTATTTTATCAGTTTTACCTCTGCGTCGCATATTGTTTTTGTATAAATTGTTGTTTATTAATAATTGTCTAAAATGTTGCGCTTGAATGTGTGCCTGTGTGTATTATGCAGTGTGAGACGTTAATAAAATATTGAAATCACTGTTTTCTTTCCGTTCTTTTCTAGCCGTTAAAATACATAGTTCCGGTGTTTCCGAGTATCTCTCTTCATTTAATCCTCCGATTATTTTAAGTACATAGTTTGTTCATTACATATACATACATATAAGAAATAATACAAAATACACAGTATATACACAAAAGTATTAAACGGTTCACAGATAGGTACTTGGGTTAACAAAGACGTGAGAGACAGAACAAACTAAATTAAATAACAAGTCAACAAAATTTGCAGCGGAAAAAAAACGGACACAGAAGAGTAAGTAGAAAACAAAACACAAACAAAAACATAAATAGATTAAAGCAACCGACAGATGACTTTGGGCTTAAGGCGGGAGAAACAATTATTAACGACTGCAAAACAGAGGAGTAGCTAGCGTGTTCGAGTGTGACTTATGTGAATTATGATGAGAGAGAATAATACGAATTACACATACATTTTATATACGAAATAAAAAGGCACATTAGTTATTGTCTGATCGTTCTGGGTTGGGTACAATTATGTAATATACGAGTAGCGTCGACCGTTTCGTGCATCAGGAATATAAATGGGTTAAACAATATTCGGATCCCAAAATGAGACTACCTCTCAAGTCTCGGCAATATCTTCATTTCTCATTCATTCTCCTCCCCAATCATAAAAAAAATAATAATGCAGATGTCATAAACAGTAACGTAGTGATTTTGCAAATGGCGTTTTTTCCCAACTTTCTAGTAGAGACAGACTGATATAGTATATTCAACAGCGTATATACTACTCCCACAAAGTGACTCGTTCTTCAATAAATTCGCAATGGTAACCGCACTTAATCATACTCCTTCAACAATTACCTTTTTGATCGTGTGGCTTGTAATTTTCAATGTGTTGATCATGATTACGCTGCCGTCGTTTTCTTAAAGTCGGTGTCGATATCATACTCCGGCTCGGCGCCGACATTAGTATCATAGTACGCATAGTCGTAGCTAGCGTTCTTTTCATTGCTGCCAGCAGGTGCAGCTGGTTTCGGTTCTATTTTCTTTTGCTGCTGCTGCTGCTGCTGCTGCTGCTGCTGCTGCTGCTGTGGGGGTTGGTGTTGTTGCGGGGGTTGGTGTTGCTGCGGGGGTTGGTGTTGCTTGTGCTGCTGTTGCTGCTGTTGGTGATGATGCTGTTGAGGAGCAGATTGTTTCTGTGGTTGATTTTGATAGTTTTGCTGCTGCTGTTGATTGGGTCGTGGAGTAACCACCGTTTTCGTCGTCTTGGGATAGTTGTCAGTGTTCGATGAGAACGGCCGCGGCGATTCGCTGTAATAAGGCTTAGCAGTAGTCACCGGCTTAGCGGCCGCTTTCGCTGCGTTAGCTTTCGCCAGCTCGTTGCGCGAGCTCGCAATGTTCTGGCTGTGCGCCGTCTTCAGAAATTCGTCGTCTTTGTACGCCGGATTGCTGCCGTCATCGTACTGATCGTACTTAGGATCATAGCTACCGTCATCGTACTGTGTCTCATCAAAGCGATTGGCGCGCTGCGGCGCTGCCACCACCGGTGTGGTCGCCGCCACTTTGGGTACGGTTGGGGTGTACTGTGTGAAGGGGGTGCTCTTTGGCGTGGCCGTCTCGGCGGTCGGTTTGTTAACCGCTGCTGTTGATGTACCCTGATTTTGAGTCAGCGATTGGGAGAACTGATTGGCAAACGGCCGACTGAAATGGTTGTTGGGGTTGTTGAAGGGCTGCGGCGTGGAGGTCTGAGCAAATTGCGCCGGTGTTTGCGATGAGGACGGACTTTGATTGTTGGGAGTTGTCGGCTGGTTATTGCTGAAGCCACCTCGATTCTGATTCGAAACAAACTGATT
Source organism: Myllaena sp. GC000078 (assembly GCA_030264135.1). NCBI lineage: Eukaryota > Metazoa > Arthropoda > Insecta > Coleoptera > Staphylinidae > Myllaena > Myllaena sp. GC000078. The sequence continues at coordinate 17,909 of JARJDR010013439.1, read as the reverse complement.
TCCATTGTTGAATGCCGGATTGGGCTTGGGCTTCTGCTGCGGCTGAATCTGCTGCTGGAACTGGTTGTTGAACTGCTGCGCATTGTAGAATGGAGTCGTCTGTTTGTTGTTGTTTACGTTAGTGTTGAAGAATTGTGCCTTGGGTGCAAATGTAGTAGGGAGGAACTGCTCCTTCTGCAGCTTGGTGAGTTTGGTGATGGGCGAGAAAGTGGTCGGATAGTTGTCCTTCGTGGTGGGTTTCACCTTAATTTTGGGTACATCATAGTGCGTGTCGATGCCGGCATTCGACGACGATACCGCTGCTGTGGTGGTGGTCGTAGTGGGTTGCTGGTGCTTAAACGGAGCGGGTTTTCCCTGAGTAGTATGCTGCTGGTATTGCTGTTTGTTGAATGCAGGCGGATAATTCTCGGTTTGCGTTTGTGCCGTTTTCGGACTATACGTCGTCAGATGATATTGCCCGTTGTTGTATGTCGTCTTCTGCGGAGTCTGTCTGAATGGCGCCGGTGTGCTAACCGTTGCCAATGGCGTCGTCTGCCGGAAGTTATCCGCATCGCTATACTGTCTGTTCACTGGGCGACGATGCGAGTTACGCTGGCGGAAGTTATTAATCGCAGTCGAATATTGTTCCTGATTAAGGGTGGAAGCCGATGCGGTGGGTGCTGAGGGTTTGGCTGTCGTAGGGAAGCTACCAGCAAAGTTGTTCACGAAACCTGTGGGACGATTGGTGCGTTGGGTCTGTGCCTCGAAATTCTGAGTGGTTTGCTGTGATTGCTGCTGTTGTTGCTGGGTAGTGCTTGTAGTCTGAGGTGGTTGGGGTCTGGGTTGTTGAACTTGTTGGGGTCTAGCTTGTTGCTGCGGTTGAGGTTGCCGCTGAGGTTGCTGCTGCTGTTGTTGCTGCAAAGGTTGTTGGGGTCTTTGTTGCTGTTGCTGCGGCCTTTGCTGTTGCTGTTGATTCTCCGGTTGCTGCTGCTGCTGCTGGGGCTGCTGTTCGGGCCTCCTCTGTTGCTTGCGCACCAATTTGCGCTTCTGGAAGTTATCCCGATGCTGGTTCGCGTTCACCTGCTCGTCTTCGTCGTCATCGTCAACCTCTTTGCCACCGTTGCGGTTGTTAAAGAAGTTGGAGCTGCTCGAAGTCTTGAAAATGTCGCGTTCGTTCTGTTGGCTGTTATGCTGGTTAAACTGCGCCGGCTTGCGATGGGATGGGGCTGCTTCGTTGAATTGGCGCTGCTGATTGATGCGACCCTTCTGGTGCTCACGATTCAGGCGCGCGTCACCTGTTTCAGCGCGCTGCAACGCGAATGTCTCCTCTTCCTCGCCGTACTTCACCGCCTTTGATTCGAAACCTAAATGGTCAAATTCCCAAAATTACCACAACACCATCATTAGCATGATTCGTATCCTAGAGTATGAATAATGCAGGCGAAAGAAGGCCTATGAAAGCGCCTATAACTGTTCTGTTCTTGTGACTGTGGTTATGGTAAAATTTCAGTATTATTGTAAGTTAAAGTGCTTAATGCAATCATGTTATGTTCATGGCATGAAGGTGATAGTATCTGATCAGTCTTTTCTTGAATCTCTCTCCTGTTTTCTTCCTGATCTGTGGTTGCGAAGCGGCTGGCAGCGGGTGTTAGCGAAGACAACACACGAAATACATACGGTTGTGCACATGATTCTCAGCGTCGCTCGTACCTGAACCGAGCCGGTAGAGGTCGAAATTATCGCTGGCGTAGTACAGCGTTGTGGCGTCGCAATCGACGTCGTCCCATTCGGCGCAGATCTGATGATCCTGATCGAAAGCGGTGCCGTTGGGGCATAGGAAACGGAAGTCTTGGACCTTTTGTGCAAATCACCATATTGCATTATTCAGTTTCTTCCAAACAGGTAATTATTCACGTACACCCACGCCGGCGACCTTCACGCAGATGTGGAACATTTGGCACTGCGTCTGCGGGTCCGCGTAGTATCCGCCGAGGATCTTGTCACGGCACGTGAAGTCCGTGTCGGGCATCGACTCCAAGCTGTATGTCGGGAACGGCCGATTGTTCAGGAACTGTCCGGCCCCCCATCCCACTACAAATCCTATCAATCCAATCAATGCATTACTTCTTTAACTGCACCAATGTCGTATTCTTAATATATCTTTAAAGTACTAAGTACGCTTTAATTTCCTGTTAAAATGTTTAAACGCAAAGAGTGGTAATAAATAATACGCAGTAAGTGAGTGATGCCTTTTGGAGAGACGCTTAAGAGCCTGGCGTAGCCAGTAAGAAAGTGTTAAGTCATTCGCGTTGGTCGTTTAAATGGAGTCAATTAAATCAATATATGGTGTTATTACATGGATAATGTGTGCGCGCACGGACGCATGCAGTTAATAATGTAATCAAATAATATTTATTGCGTTAACGGTTGCGATGTTGGATGAATATCTTCACGTCGATTACGTGTGGAAGAAAAACTCGCAACATCTTGCTTGACTTTTGACGTTTATAACATATTTCATACTTTGCATACGCTCTCGGTGCGTGGTGCAAAGCAAAAGTGTAAGTACATAAGTATATAAAACATATCTAACATCGGCAGCATATATGAAGATTACTCTATGTGGTAAGATGCGCAGCGTATTCTTTACACACACGTTAATGTTACTCAGCTAGTGTAATAATTCCTTAATGCGAATACACATAACGGCGGCGCTGTTGGGATAAGAATGAAGGCTTTTGCTTTCTATGTTTCTCACATTTTGCATTTTTACCAAAGCGGCATTAACTATTGAGCATATGCCCCGTACATTACAAAAGCAAACGGTAGGAGTAGGGGACGCGATTTCGATGTAATTTTATAATAGTGTGAAAATTCTCTCTCTCGTCTATCTTTCACCATTTGCGCGTGGCATGTATGAGATGAATTCAACTCGCACCGTGCACGGGAATACTACATGCATGCAACACAATCGCGTGTGATGTCTATTTCATTAGATCATACATTAGCTGATTATATAATAACCTTTTGCGAACAGAGTCGCAGATGAAGACGACATGATAACTACTACCAAAGGCGACAGCCATACTATACTTGATCACAAAATTAACGCAACAACTGAAACACAAAACCTATCAACGAACGGTGTGGGTAAGTATCTAATGGCGGATAAATAATTTTGCGGCTACAAACCGACAATTTCCTTTCCTCATCGAAAGTGAAACAAAGGAGCCTGTCGCGGTTGCAGCAATCGCTGAATTAGTATTTACGCCAGCGATGCGCAATCGCAAAATGCTTGTTTCCTTTCTTCCTTTTTCTTTTGCCGCCGCCGGCCGTTGATGCGCTTAAATTGCAATTGATACGTGTGTGCAATCTAACAAGGAAACCAAATGATAAATGCGAAAAAAATGATTGTGAGAAACCGCACAAGAAGCCATTAGGTTAATTGATTTTCAGGTATTAAGATAGCCATTTAACGATTATCGATCAATGGTGCTGATAGCCCACACGAACACAAATTCCATGTTTTTATTTGCGGGCCGTAAAACTTTTTGCGCTACTCTTACCAATTTGTTGATTTATGAATACGCGCTCGAGGAGTAAACGATGGTTTCCCAATTGCACTAAGTGCTCTCGATCGGCTGCATCGAATGTTTCGCGTATCCGATTACACACACATAATCACTGCTAACGATTTAGCATATTACCGCTTCAGACCTTTCACAGATCCTAAGTACATATATGCTGGTGTTGCTCATCATCAAAAGCGCCAAGCCGGAAGTTAATTGTTTCTTTTTTGCAAGTGCTGCCGCGAAGAGGTAAGTAAGTACTCTGATGAGAATGATAATTTATTACATTCGTTGTAGGAGCGCGTTGTGCGCACGAGGTCGCCATCATCATCGTTCATCACGTCGGTAACTTATGATCCGAGCTAACGAGCACGAAAATCCTAACGAACGGTTAGCAGTTATGCGTATGTAGAACTGCAGTTACACGAGTGATGACTCTCTCGTCGTTTGTTAATGAGCGCCAACTCTTACTTTTCACATGTGCGCTTATTATTTACATTACTTCTAATTTCGTTTCGATTTAAAGCACTCGTAAACTTTCTTCCTCGAAATAAAAGTATACAAGTTTATAACTTTAATTAAATTATAGCATAATTTTAGAATTTATCGACTAAATCATTTATTTGAATGGAGTGATGGATGTTTGCCGACAATTATTGCCTTAAGACTATTACGAAATTTCACATTCAATTAACTCCAAAATCACGCAGGCGCAAAATTTCGACTGGCGTGCACGCGCGCGCGCGTCGATTTCATTGCATGCGACATCGTGGGAAATGCATACTGGTCGGTTAAGTGTGCATGGAATGTGCTTAGAATTTAACTCCGAAGTTAATTTTGCGCGGTGTTGTTGCGCTCACGCCTTGCGTCGATGCTCACCTTAATTATGTCAAGGATGCGCGTCTCTCCGCTTCTTCAGCGTCGCTTTTCAGCTCCCGCACGTTCTACTCTTTCTAGCACATTCCGAATTCAACTGCATTTTTGCATTGTTTATAAACTGCTTCACCTCGGTGCTCTTCAAAGCGTACGCCAGTTTTTGCGATGTTAATTTAAGCGCGCGCATTCAATCGAGATAGCTTACAGCAAGAGAATTTACGATTGCTAATACTGAGCCATTTGTTTAATACGAATTTTAATTAGGCATGGATGGAATTCGGTGCGCGTTGCATCATCGAATTATGACACGACGCGCAACCGAATTGTTATTTTCATTATTTAATTCGCCGCTTCGATTCGCTGCGTTTTCTCATCCGTTGGTTTGGCCTACTGACGGCGCATATCGCGCTCACCTATGCGTAAACGTACAAAACATTCGACGATCTCGGTTATGTGTATTAATTATTAATTTCATGGGAATATTTCACATCGTATATGTGCGCGGTGCGACGCGACCGACTTGGATTGCACAAATCACTAATTCGCTAGCGCGCGCGGCAGCATCACCAGCAGCGACGTAATACCGATCTGGGTGAGGATGGATATGTGCGTATTGCGTAATCGCTGAGACGACGCCGACGTCTCTTTGCCAGCTGCACAACGAAGATTTAACGAAGAGGAAAAAAACTCCTGTTTGTGTGCGATTGAAAGCGAAATGATATAAAACATGGTATTTCATGAATTTGAGGTTTGAAAGAATAACGCCGCGACCATTTGATTATAGCATTACGCTTTGCTTGGAGCGATGAGAAAAGATTGGCGATGCGATGCGTGCGGCCGGCTAAAGAAAGTGTTGCGAATCATAAATGTTAAAGTGATTAAAGGATTCCAATTTCGTATGACGTGAAACGTAGTTTCAGGCAGCTTTCTGATTACAGATTTATTATTTTATTTAATAACAAATTTGGAAACAAGGAATATTAAATAAGGATAATTAATTTTGATTATTGAATCAAATGAAAAAGTGAGAACAAATTGCAATTGCAGCAATATAACTAACATACGATTACGTACGCGATTAGAGCGCATAATATTAAGAAGCCGGTTTAAGTAGGTACGTGCTGCGCATCTTCATCTGCACCGATAATATCGCACAGACGATTTATGTGCAAAGTAACATTTCCAAAGACATGATGGCGAAATTTATTTATAGTAAATCCACTACGCAACGGAAAGATCTGAGTGCCTAATTGAAAAATACCAGGAACGGCATTTATGGATGCGCAAGAATGCAATAATGCAATAAGACTTAAAGAAGTGAATAATCCGCGTGCCGCATTAGGTTACTTGGTCATTGCGTAACTACCTTCTACAACTAAGTCAACATGTTTGCTTCCCATCTATAATCGATTAATTGCAACGTTTGTAATTTCTCTCACTCCGCAAAATGGATAACGCATAACGGATACGAAATACAAACTAAATAATTATACATTACCAATCTGTCGAAATGTACACCACCAGAACAACGTTTAAACGATTGGAAAGAGTAATCCACATAATGATGCACTTGATTTAATTAATTTTTAATTGCGGTACTTAATTAATTTTTGTAATCGATAGCATGTTGTTTAAAGATATAGTCGGGGATGGGAGTTACTCACCTAAAACGAGTAATAAACTAACACCCCTCATCGTCGTTTGCAAGCTGCAGAGAGACTGAAGAAGCGCAACGGCGATTCTGCGAACGCATCCGCGGCGCGCAACATCATCTGCGATGTGCCACCACACACCGCCGCCAACACATACATGCGACGTGTATAGGCTCAGCCGCCTCCAACGGGTGAAAGGATCTCATGTCTTCCTCTACAACCTTCCTCATTCTCTTTCATCTTTGTCGATTTCATTTTTGCAAGATCTTCTTCACCACTACTACTACTACTACTACTCGGTCGCCCAATATTGCACAATCTCCTACGCTCTTCGTCTTCTTCTTCTTCTTCTTCTTCTTCTTCTTCTTCTTCTTCTGCTTCTATGCGCTTGCTCAAGTAATAGACGGTTGCCTCAGACGTTTAACTCGTTGAGCGTGCGAGAGTGACTTACCGAACAACTATCGATTTCATATACAATCATAGATCCCAATGACACACATTAATTAGATTAATTTTTTTAATTTTCATCAATCGCCAATCGAAAACGTTCCACATTGCAGTGTAAAAAATTGATAGTTTTATGGTTGCTTAGCGAATGTAGTCTTCTTGCGATCGACAAGCGAAAAGGTCACACGATGAAATAAATGTCTTCCTCAATCGTCCAAAAGGCTTTTACTCGTACAAATTTCGAGCGCAGCAATGTATTCGATAAATTGTAACCCGTACAACACGTTTCGTGTCATTTCGAAGCGCGATTGCGCATCCCATGCATTGTTCATCGATGAGCGCCCGTGCATGTCGTCACTGAATGGGTGCCATTCAATTTTTTCTCGCCTCCACCTCGCAATTTCAATAAAATCATAATAGGCACGACGCAAAAACGATCGGGGAAAAAATGCGGTAGGCAAATGGAATTCCGTGAGAACAATCGCGCCGACGACGCCACCGCCGCCGCAATGGCCGAGATTGTTGTTGATGGTGATGAAAATCACCATCTCTATTATTGTGCATTTACTTATACTTATAATATTCACCTCCATAATGTTGTTAACGATACGGATAGTGTTATTGCGTTATTAAGTCATTCTTTCATGCGAAATCTGTTACCTGTGATAAATTCCTATTTTATATTATTTTTATTAATTAATAAGTAAGTAATAGATAAATGATGTGCTAAATAAATATTGCCGCCATAGATGGGAGCAAAAAAGAACGCCAAGAGAGAGATTCAGTAGAGTGGCTATGTAATAATTGATTGAGTCATTCGTCACGTAATTATGATATGAGAATTCGGTAATTAGTAGTTTTGAAATATTCTGATTGAACGACACCTTCAAATATTGCAACTCATTCCATCCAAAGCAAAAGTAAAAGAATGCAATGTGTCATAGAGCACCGCCAATTTCCCATTGATAGTATTAACATCTCTATTCGTTTTGTTCAGTTTATCAATTAATTTGTGGCCGCGCGCGCCGCGCCGGAGAGAAAAAAACATTAATTATTCATATGTGAATAGAAATAAATAAAAACTGATTAGCATTCGCCTACGTTCACTCGCCGATTCTTAACGTCCATTCAGCGGCTCAGACAATACCAACAATTAACGAAAAAATAACTCATCAAACATAAATAAATACAAATTTGTTATATGCACCGGCCACGACCGTGGGACTGTGCAGCATCGCAGATTTTCACACTTTTTGATCAATTTAATTGCCCACAATCATCTTCTACGGCACTCAAATAGAAATTTAATATTATAATATGAAACAATGCAGTTGGAGAAATAAAAAATATAAGAGTATAATGGCCCATACCTATATCAATCGAATAATAAACGTTTTTTTTTATTGACTTTCCAACATCCGTTTTTTTATGCACGTCTTAATGGTTATACAAGCAATTTACATAAAAATAAACCAAATTCTAATAAGTATTTCATGTAGAAACCACTGATAGAAATCCTTTAACACTGGCGCCCGTCTTTTTATCGTTGATCATTAGGCAAAACGGTAAATAGTTGTTTTCGTTTGATTAATGATACTCTGTGAGCGTGCGCACCAACCACGCATGAGCCGCGCATCCATGTTTTGTCATAAAATTGATTTGGAACTTTCCCCTTTTTTCATTAATTACCGCACCGGCGGCAAACACTAAACGTTCCCAAACAGATAATTGCAGCGAGTTAAGATAGGTATTAATTAAGTTTCATAGAATTAATAAAAACTATGCACAAACAACGCATTGCATCCTAATAATCGGACGATGAGTTTCCCATCACGACTGCATAATGTCTTTGTTTAATTGGCGTTCGTCACAATTAAGCGTATTCATCAAGTCGAGACTAATGATTAAAACGGTTGCTGGATCTTAAGTGAGTTGACACTTTTCTGCTAACTGCAAATTGCCAGCACCGCAAATATTTACGATATTGTGTTGTGTTGTGTAGGTATTATTGTTGAAATCTAATTATCTATGAAGTTATTAAATCTAGCGTGCTTATTTGGTATTCATATATCTAGCTAGCTATCTACTCGTAGTTGTGGGCGGTTTTCTCCTTGGTGTACTAAGAAATAAGCCCAAAAATAACAAAAGGTAAAGTTCAAATCTATTCACTAGCTTTTCAATTATCCGTCGTATAAATAGTCTTCGTCGGTATGCGAAACCCATAATATATGCATTTCCAATCGTACCATGTTTGAATACTACAATAAAGCAAGTAACCAAGTATGTACCTACATATTCCACATACCATTTGAAGCTAGAAGAAGAGGAGGAAGAAGATAAGTTCGCAAGTTTGTGCGCCAAAACGTCAGCAGATCTTTTTCGAGCGTGTGGCGCATTCCCGAAACACGGTTGACGGTTTAAACTTTCACTGTGCATACAATGGGTCTCCCAACGCGCACAAATAATGAGATAAATGACGAATCGTGAAACGCAAATAGTGTGCGCACGAAGCAGCTTTGACAGCTTTGAACAGGGCGTGTTTCATCGAAAAAAAAAACCATCGACATATCCATATACACATCCAATCAAAGTTATGATCTTAAGCCAAATACAACTGCAATTATTTGATTGCGCAGTGCAAATCCCTATAGCTATCATCATTAAAATAGTAAAGTCAACGCCGTAAACCTATCACTATTCGAATAACAAACAAATAAAAACGGCAACATTATAAATAATAGGCGTGAAGGTAGGCAGTAATCATTCATCGGAATAATAATCGGCCGCTTGTGCAATAAGTGCCTGGTTAAACTATGTCCGGTTCACATTACCAAATTACCATCAATCTAATTGGCCAACCTGCGCCGCCGCGGAATATTATTGCTAATCGAGCGCACATTACCAACACCATGTCGACGGACGGATCTCAAGATCGCCATTTATTGGTGTGAAGTAATAATGCTGCGTGCGCGGCGGTTCTATGAATGTCTTCGCGTTCCCATTGATTCGACCGCGCCAGCTTAGTCTGCACTAACTCAACAAACTAATCGCGGTCACCATACATAGAGACAGTGATTTAAATTACGTACACTTCGGAGTGACTAATATGAGGACAAGATAATGTGTGCTGGTTCCACTGTGCGTACGTTTGCAAATGTCGATCAGTAAGAGAAGAAGACGAAGAAGACGATGTTGAAATGTAGCTAGGTTTAGGAAAAAAGAAGGTTCCGTCCTTGACGGCATCCTTAAACATATCAGATCGACGCAATTAAAAACAAATTTGCTTTTCTTTGCGCGTGGCTTATGCCATATCCATTGCCCACGACCATCCGCCACAAATTGGTTAATTATATGCATGAAAGTGTAAGTGACTTATATAGAACAGCGCTGATGAGAAGGCTGACGAGTAACGGACTGAATTTGGATCGTTATTATTGATTAATCTTGGCAGCATTTGCAAAGAAGACTTGATTTGAAATTACTAATTGCAAGATGGTATTCAACATGTTGATGAACTTGAAAAATACCGATGTACCGATGTGATTCAGTGCACGAGTTTGACGCGTGAGATGCAAAATCGAGAATGTTATAAATAATAAATAAGCGAACACATCATACACGCACTACAAGGTGAATTCGTGATCGGCATGGCTCGCGGCGATCTTTGACTATACTAATGTATTGTGAGAACATTCTGGTAGATCCGGTAGAATCAAATTTGACGTAATAACTGCACCCAAAGTTGACATAATAATAACTTGCGCATAAATCAAAGCGATAATAAATGAACCTCAGCAACGCGAGTCGATTGAAATAGTTTCAATATGCATAATAAGCAAACGAAATGAGCGACATATCAACGGTGCTGTGCGCGATTTAAGCGAGTTACTTAACTAATAACATTGCTGCGCATTGGCGATGTGAATGTCTATTGCTATGCATTCGTTTCAAGTCGGGCCGCTGCCGGCCGCCGCGATACACTTAGTTGTTTGGCGCGCGCATATAACATCATCCGTCTTGCGATGTAATCCTTTCCAAAATCCTTGAGCGCATCGAACGATGTGCAGCATCTGTAATGCGATGCTAAACTTTTGCTCCTGTTTACGATATTAGTTTATAACAAAGTTTTATTACGCGAAAAGTATAAATTTTGCGTTTATGAGCTTGACAACTTTCATTTTATCGCTCAAACACATCGCGGTATAAAGCAATTTCAAAGCGATAGTGTGTAGTCCAGCCTACAATCGAGGAAAAAAGTCGTGACTCGTACATTTCTCCTACACCCAATCGTTCTTATTATAACCGCGCAATACATCTTGCATCAATAACGGCTGGCTTTTAATTATGCACATTACACGTACGGATGAGGCTCGCGTCGGATTAGCCACGGCACGGCACATGCGCATATTACTTACGCCCGTTAAACGCTCTGTGCGGTTTTTGCCATTTCGCTGTTCACGGTGAGAACCGTCGCATCGCATAGGTACTAAAGTCGCTATAATCCGACAATAATAATTATGAATAATCCAACAAGCATCAACTTTCTTCATCATAGCGCCGACCGCCGAAAGTGGAATTGAATGTCGATGATTCCTATTGCTGTTGTGATTGTGATTAAATGATGATGACGATGATGAAACACGACGAAGATGGTGTTGATGAAGAGACTTCCGAAGGCGTTTTTTGAGTGGAAGCCAGCCGTCGACCAATTGGCCAATTTCCATTCAAATTGAATTATTGGAATAATATAATTATCGACACGATAAAGTTAATTATATGATGTGTGTGTGTATATCGCAGGAGAAAACCGCGAAGAAAAGACTTTGCACGTCTAATCTCGAAAACTGACGCAATTGATGAATAATATGTTTGTTATGTAAAAATGTGATGAAGTTTAAGTAAGCATTTTGAGTATTTGAATATGATGTGAAATTATTTATATAAAATTATACAAGTTTTTATAGTTTTGCCATATTCGCGCGGGCCTGTCATCATACGTGGAACGAAGCAATGTTAAAGTTATTAATTCCGATACGCAGCGCATTGCTGCGGTACTAAGCCTTGAAGCGATCTCAACGTACATACTTTGATGATGACGCCCGCCTGCCTCTTCGCGAAATGTCAAACGTTCCATGAGAAACGTTCCATGTGAAAAAATTTTAATTCCGCTTTAGGAATAGATTTTCCCTTTAACACCAATAGACAAACATATCAATCGCTATCAATTCGCGATTATTAATTTCACAAATTAATGATTTTAATTAATGAAGTTGGTCAATTTTTAATTACACCTTACAAGATGTAAAAATTTACATAACACTTAATAAAAGCATCAATAAGGCGTCGATGATAGTTCAACAGCAATTTTCGGTGGTGAGCAATTCGAAAGGAAACGATTATGTAATTAAAACACTAATTTATGAATTTCGTCCATCTCTCCGATTGCAAATGCATTTCTCGGCGAAACCTTGAAGCACCTGCTCGATAGCAAATTTATTAGTTATGCGCAGATATGATATATAGCCGGCAGCCGACAGGGCACGTGATGAAGTAATTTTTGCCACACTGATACTGCGCGAGAATGCGACTTGCATCATCGCGACCAGAGCACGCGATGTTCCATATTTCGTCTCATCGTTATTTCCAGCCGTGGCTAATCGTTCCAAATGCGTGCGATCCGCAAGTGGCCGGCACGAACGATCTCGTCTCTTCGCGAATATCTGTGGCAAGCGGCGCAGATAGATCTCTTGCGTCAGGTAGCTTCGCGGCGCATTCGCGATCAATTCGATGCGAGTTTTGTATTTGCGTTTGCAATTAGTGCGCTAATCAACATCCAAATCGCTGCTAATAAAACAGGTTGTGTTTCACCTTACGCTCAAATTATGCACGCACGTACGGCTGCTGCGATTGCATGATTGTCATATTGATTCCACGGTAATTAGTGCATTTGTTCAGGTGCACCAACGCCGTACGCGCGTAAAAACACACTAACCATAAAGTTTCAGAAAACAAATTCTTCCTTCTCCTCATACGAGTGAAAAGTGCAAGTATTTCCATAACGACTACAAAACAATAAGTGTGGATTAAAAGAAAATTACAGCCGCTCAACAAAGAAATAATCGCGAGTCGAAATAACTAATGATGTAATAATGGATAGGATAGTCTCTTTTATTTGTGTGTCATTATGCGGCTAAGAAAAGAGGAAATACGATTGCATATATGATAAAGATGTAGGTAGTTGTCGCTTTTTACTTAAGATGCTCTGCTGGAGTTTAACTTTGCGCACGAATACGTGCGGAATGAGCGCATATTTTATTATACTTATATTTCTATTAAGTGCACGGAGCGAAATAATGGCGTGCGTAAAATGTGTGGCAATCCTATTGTTTTCCATACGTTTAACTTGAAATTCAACATTATATATTGTACCTTTGCAACACTTTTATGATCGCTTTTTCGTAACGCATCGCACATACCTATGTACTTCTATGGCGTATCATTTATTACGTTTTGTAATCGCTGCAGTTTCGGATACGACAAATTAAGTTGCATGCATACGCATGTGATTCCATTACTCAAACGCCACGTAAAAGAAAAAAGAGGCGTACGCCTAACGCATCTAATGAGTATTGAGTAACAAAATTCACATCAAATTCTTCCATAGATACATCCGATGAGTTGTTGTTTTTTTACCAATTCGCCAGCATTGTGCGTTACACACCTTAAAAATGGTGAGTGAAGTTACGAAGATACGAAGATTTCGGATTGTAGATCCGCCTTGCGCACGACCATCTTCTGCGCATGGCGAAGTTAGTTATCTCACCAAAACACACATTCTCATAATAAGCACGCATGGCTCGTGCATTGTGCCAACAAGTTATGTGATAAAATTAGCAAGTTTTCATTTTTAGCATCCGAAATCAATCGGCAAATGGCTATTCGTTTTTTTACGAGTGTTCATTCCATCAGCATAAAATATAAGGAAACAATTACTTCTCAATATGCGTCAAACTCCCTATAAAGATATGTGCGTTGCAATTGTGTTTGCGAGGCAATCAATCGGCATCACTTCCAATACGCATAAAACGATATCGATTGGATATCGGAACGTGTTTCATCATAAATTAATCTCGACGCTTTCGCCCGCGCCGCCGATTTCTCGGAATGTGTTTCTTTATTAAATTCATTATTATTTTAGCGCGCAAACGATAATCACTTTTCGTGCGGGCGATTAGGTTTGGCTGCAGCTCCCATCGCCTCTCACGGATAGTCAAGTCAGTCTGCCCCGCGGATCGGTATTTTTCCGCGCGCGCATGGAATTAATCATGCATATCATTCGGTGGGATTGGAATTGATCCAAAATGATAATGACTACTCTCGCCGTTGAATAACTAATAGCAGCTTGTGGATTTGTGATTTGTGATAGCTTCTTGCTTAAGTGAAAATTGTTTGATGAAAATGACATGGCTCACAACGGAACGGCGGGCGTTACGCAATCCACGGCGCGAGTGGTTGAATCTAAAGATAAGTACATTAATATTGCGATCCACTGATACGTCCGCAAACGAAAGTTAAGCGCTGCTCCACACGGCAGGCAGTGTAATGTAATAGCGCAATGCTTACTTCATACATAAATGAATAGCTGAATGCATTTGCTCGTGTAATGAATATTTTGCGTTTCATATTTGCAACCGCTGGCGCACCACTCTAATGCTCATTATGCATCCCGCCTTTGTATGTACAATACTACAATGCGTAAAGGAAGAACTAGATTGTTCTCTGCTCCTCTATGCTTCTAGCCTCTAGACGAGTGACTGATACGATAGCGGATTGATATCGAAATGCTTAGTTGCGAAGGTGTTTTCATATGTAAATCAAAAATAAATCAGATTTTCATTAGCAAGCGTCGCCTACGAGAAATCGTTCGGTATGCCATTAAACATCTTCATTTGCATAGTGCGTGTGTACTAAACTACTTCTTGTCGGTTGCTAAAAGCAAATCCATTTGCTATTCGGATAGGACTTTTACTCGTTTCTCATTATCTCCTTTGGTTGTGTGCTTCCTCCTACAACTATTTTGCGTAATCCAAGAGCGCGCGATGAAATGATGCATGTAATTTTTTTATTAGAATTTTTAAATTGAAAAACTAACCAAAATTAGTTGCGCATTGTATTTCTAAATAATATATATTATAAGTTTCGCTTTTATAATTAATTTTCCGGGTGATATTTAACATTTTCATGGCGATGAAACGTTCAAGGTTGCAAAAATTTACATTGATTTACGGACTATTATCTTATAAAAAAAACAACGAAGAATACTATTATTAATGTCATGATCTTAAATTGTTTGCATACATTCTATCGAAATGTCGAAGTTCGAATGAAATAATAATCGCAAATTATGCGGATCTTCTACTTTGCCTTTTAATAATATCGTATTCTATAAATACTTATAGCAAGAACGTCATTCCATTTGAATTTAATGAAACTATAATCCCTTTCAAAGAAAGGAAAGGAAATACCATCTTAATAAATAATTACATATGCAAGATTGCAACATGTGTGATTTAAAATAAATATTAGTTTTCACTTAACAAAATTATACGTGCCGCTGTGCGTATGTACCTACATTGTTCACCAAGTAATTATTTATATAGTGGAGAAAATTACCTGGATCTTAAATGATCGACAACAATCGACCAAATCACCAATAATTTGCACAACTGTGCACAACATTGCAACAAAGTTATAAAATTATTATAGTTATTGCAATATTTTATTAATGTTTCCCCATTGAAATGATTGAAATTACAATAGTCCTAACTTCATGCCGTATTAGAGCGCATTCAAATGTGCCATTTAGCACTTTCCTTAATTCGATTTACAACATTTTTCCATTTCACGATCAATACAAATCCGCTGGTCGATTTCACAAGTTTCTAGGTTGGGTCGCTGACGCTATTGTTTGGTGTCGAAAACGTTTTCGTCATTTTTATTCGCGGATTTTATGATTCCTTTTTATCGCGCAATTTTATTGTAAATTTCAATATGATATGTATTCGATTATGGCCAATTATAGGTATATTGAAAATTTAACTTAAATTGCAAACGCGCTTATCATTAAATATAATATAAGTGCCTAATCTAGTTTTTCGAGTGAGCGTTCGTTCTTGCGCTCAACCTCTCTCCGCCTCGCAAATAGTATAATGCGCGCGCTCGAAACCTAGGGATTTGAATGCTTTTTGGTTGCAGCGCATTATCGGCTAGACTAGAATTCGCGTGGTATATGCGCGGCGTTGACTCGTCTTCACTTTCTCTATCGACCTTTTCACCTGACGCGAAAGTTCCCATGATCTGTACTCGCGCGCACGGCCGCGACGGCCTCTCATTACTACATAGTCGACAAGCGCAAGATGCGCGCGCGCAAAGGCAGAGGTGCGCATCTTATAATGTCACACGCCGCCACCGCCGCCGACGAGAAGGAACCCATAGCGCACCAAACCAGCGAACGCTCGGAAACCGACGGCTAATACGAATCAATAGTATGGAATTTCGTTTTTGATGCTTCAGGTTTTCCGCTATACGCATCTGGTATGCGAATTGAATGTCAAATTTATGCGTTGTCGAGGAGTTTGAGGCGAGCGTTGAAAAGCAAAAGTGGAAATACCGGAATTCATCAACAGTTGGAAAACGAAATTTAAAGCCAGCTTGCTTTCGGGAAAATCGTTAAATCTGCTCAGAGTTGCGCAATGCGTTTTAACTCAATTTCATAACGAACGCGTCGCACGTACGCACGCAAGACGATTAGAGAGATATTTATGATTGATTGTTCGAATACAATAAATGAAGATGACCTTCCGGGTGTGCGGGATGTGATCGGATAGAAAAAGCGTGCGGAATCGAAAATAACAATCACCAACGCAGATTTTAACCTCGATATCGCGGACGATTATAGATTGCGCTCCCACGCGACTGCACACCGCTCGCTCGATGTCTTCGACTACATTTCTAAATTACACATCCTTTTATAATCATTGCCTCAACTGTACACTTTTATATCGCGATAATTAGATAGGTGAGTAGGTATCTATTGCCATTGCGATGATGAAATGAGTTTTCATCATATTTTCATTCATTCATTAGTTATACTCATGATTTATATTCATTGGCATTCTCCGATTTCCTATTAATAGCGCATTACGATGTATAAAGTATAATATATTGGCGTTTATGAATAAGTTAGAATAAAAACTAGTGCTATTCGATAAATAGCGTTGGGTTTGTAATCCTCGCGTTTTATCGGAATATTGAAAAATCGAAACTAAAAAACTTCCATAATTTATAGAAACAATATATAAATATATGCAACTACAGAAACACTATTAAACCGGTAAAACGATATTCATATTAATTTTTTTATATGAATATAAAATTGAAATCAACTCACTTTTGAAGAATTGCGTTTCAAAAGCAGGATGGACTAGCCACCCACCAAGGACATGATCTCGCATACGCGTCCTGAAAGGACTACCCATGGAAAACTACTCTCCGAATGAAAGAATATGCAATAAATTTATAGTAGAGTCTACCACCAAAACCCACTACCCAAACCATCACCAAAGCAGGATAAGAAAGGATTGCATTTACCTTAAAACTAATATGTAATATTAATTTGATAGTCTGCTCGACATTTAATTGAATTCAACAACAAGCTAGAGTCGGACGACAAATTAAAAACTGTGCAAAAACACAAGGTAGGAAATAAGGATCATGAAAGGACCTAAATGCGAGAGAGCCCACTTCTCGCGGCGCAAAGCTTAAATCGCGTATCTTCTTCACCTAAAAACGGAAAATACATACATACAAAAATAAATAGCTTAAAGGGTTGGGAGATATCAGGAGTTTACTTAAAACTAATCACTTCCAGCTTATTCATGTTCCTACTGCAAATCACCGCTAATTTCTATCATGTACCATCGCGATCGCGTTCGACGATTTGCAAGATTTGTATCACGAATGATACCCAAAGATTGAATGTGCTTGCAAAGATTTATTTGTGTGACCAAACAGGACGCTCCCCCGAAAGGTTGCGGACAGTGGCCCCGAGACACCCGTCTTCGCGAACGAGTGCCCCAGATTTAACACACACACACAGATATGTTGAACAGTTTTCAGAAAAAAATGACAGATAAAGAAATCAAGCAAAACCCCAAGCATGCGGAAAGGATAGAAAAGATTGTTGCTCGATGCCAGCAGGATGAACGGCGGTCACCTAGCTGGCACCGAGCTGCGGCTGCACCGTTTGTGCCCGCGAAGAGGTTGCGACCCGTCTCACGACGCCTGCCGACGGGCCGATCGGTGGAACGTTTTCAGACAGGCAATC